>JAJLVM010000009.1:0-79564 GCA_030570285.1 Pichia norvegensis
GTTCTGAAATTTAGGGTGGTTTTCCTCACCAACGCGTTCAACTAGGTCTTGAATAGGTTTGGTGGATGCATGTACATTCACATTAAACTCCAATTCATTCAAATTTTCCCTTGAAAATTTGTCAAGTAAGAGATGTTTCAACACGTTATAGCTGACAGGAGAATTCAGCGACACACTGTTAAGTCTTGTTTTTAGAAAAAATGATTCTTCAAGTTTCGATCCTAATAAAAAGGATTCAAAATCATAAAAATCCAATGGTTTATTAACCACGGAAAAGTTTTTTATAAGCTGCCATAAATTAAGGTTTGTAGTTGAGGTTGAACTGTTGAGTGACCTGAGTAAGAGCATGACGTTAACTTTTGATTTTATAAAAGTGGTATTAAGTTCAAGGTAACCATTTTCAAATTGATTAAATTTCGAATCAATAGTAATTGATTTGTATAATTTAGTAACAGAAAGTTCATGTAATTCTTTACATGTTAGGGATAATGAAATGAGATCAAACTGTGATAGATTATCAGAAATCAAGCCGAAGATCTCCGGAATGAGCACATTATTTAATGATTGCTGCATTTTTTATCTGTAAAGTTGAAATTTTGTAGTCATTTCAAGGTATGATTGAAAAATAACAAACTATGGCAACTCCGATATTTATAAATCACTGCTATTTTTCAAAACTTGTGGGAAGTGGACATGCAAGTGTATACAAACAATACTGCTTTCCGAAACAAAAAAGCGATAAAACCGGTAAAATTCAAGCAGGACTTGAGAAAATTAACGCGATTTCGCGGGATCTGAAAATTATGTAAGGGAAGGTCTTGTCAGAACGAACATTCAACTGCTACAGGCTGAGGATCAACAAATAAGAGTCATTTGTCAACACTGACTTTGTTATTCATCAATGTCTAAATTGTCAGAATATAAAATCTCGGTTACATCTACGCCGACAAAGATTTCTACAAGTGATTCAGTCTCAGATGAAGATCCACTCACACAAACTCCAGTATCACCAAATGCTGGAAATCGATCATTTGATTTGAATACAATGTTATCAGGAGGAGAAGAGGCAAATCACGGCACTACGGTGGATGATGCCTTTGACAATCAAGAAGATTTTGATGATGATGACTCTATATCATTTGAATTGTATGAGGATGGCTTTGTACGAGAGAAAGTGATACAGCAAATAAAACAAGCGATTGGAAGCACTGACAATAGTGATAGTTTTGATATAAGTAAATTCTTGCTTGACCATTACAAATACCGAGATTTAGGTGACTTATCCTCCGGATTTGCCTCATTGATTGAGGAGATTGATAGCGAATTGATTGAGAATGTGAATGAAAACTATTTGAGTTTTATTAATCTTGGGAAATCGATTGACGGATCATTTGATTTGATTCATGATGTAAAGATTGAACTTTCTGATTATCTGAAGAATCTCCGGCTGAGCAATGAGAGTATAGATAAAGATATGACAATAGTAAGTAATATTGACTTAACTAAGCGGAGACTAAATGGGTTGAAGAATAATTTGCTTAAGGTAATTACATTAAGTGAAATGATTGAATGTTTTGATAAATTATGTGTGAGTTTCACCTATGATCAAAATTCAGTTGAAAATATTAGAGAGATGATATCACTTTATTTTAGTATAGGCAAATTAATTGAGAAACTAAATAAAGCTGAAATTGAACTCGATGTTGTTAAAAACTTGAATAAGAAATTGAATGATTTAAAATTAGAATTTAGAAGCTTGGTTAAAGAGTACCTAGAATATGTGAAAGTTTTACCAAATGAGAAGGACAGTTTCTTTGAAGTCTTCAAAATATATCAAACATTACGATTCAATGATAAGTTATAATAAAAGTAATTGTTAATAAATAAGTTTAATATACAATATGGATATATATAAAGTTACACCATGTTTAATGAATAGATTAGATAGTAGGGACAACAAAAAATAAGCAAACGATGTGGGTATAATTTCGAAATGTGGGAATTTGCGAATGAGTGAATTTGCAACCGAGTAAGTAAGTAGATGTATAGAATGATAATCAATTGGCTTCCAGGCCTTCCATGTTTAGCATCTTGTAAACATTTGCTTTTACCTCTTTCCATACGTTAATCTTGAGTGTTTCATCTATAGCTGATTTATTCTCTATTAGAACTTTCTTATAAAGATTGTTCTTCAATGACATATTTGATTTACCCTTAATGTTTCGTTTATCTTGTGTTATTTTTTTGAGTTTGGAGATACGAGATTTGAATTCGATTCTGCATTCATTTTCGATACCCAAATTGAGCAAATAATTTTCTATAATATTTCTCCATTCAAATTTGAAATAACAATCCAATTTGATATCACCTGATAAATAAGTTTCAGGATGGAATGTGGATGGATCAACATCGAACGAATCAATTAAAATTTGTCTATGTCTGAGTCTAGCTCGTTGGACAATGAAAGTTGCAGTTTTTTGACGGAATTCAAAATCCAATTTGGCTTCTTTATAAATATCCGAATGTACTAAGTATTGTATTATCTGCAAATCTGCGAAATAATTTGGAATGATTTGAATTCTAAAATGTATGTTAGGATATGGTGAACTAACCTCAGGTATTTTACCGTTCCATTCAGGCTTGATTTCTGGATATATTAACAAAGATCTAAGATCATTAAGTTCCCAGTTTTTAAGTGGCCGCCTCGTGAAGACTGGTCTACCATTACTGAATTTTTCTACATCCAAATCAGGAGAGTAATAATCAGAGAAATCTTTCGGTAGCGCTTCACTTAATGGTAATATGTTATTTAATAGTGTACCATGTTGTGTAATATTTGTATTTGATGTAGTAGCTGTGTATATGGAGTTCATGTC
This sequence comes from Pichia norvegensis, assembly GCA_030570285.1. NCBI lineage: Eukaryota > Fungi > Ascomycota > Pichiomycetes > Pichiales > Pichiaceae > Pichia > Pichia norvegensis. The sequence continues at coordinate 2,877 of JAJLVM010000009.1, forward strand.
GTTGGTAAATAGAGAGTTTCCTTGAGTTGAAGTTCTTGAAAACAATCTATTTAGAGATTCTTGTTGTTGATTCAATAACATTTGAGCTGATTCATGAGATAAACTACAACCTGATTTACCAGAATCAATGGAAGAGTATTCGTCAGAAGAATCCGCAGGATTGGAAACAGTTAAAGTATTTCTTAAAGGAGAACTACCATATGTAAGCGGAGAAGAATCCTTATTATTGAGTTCAGCATTTGGTTGTTCATTATGTTTTTGAAGTAATGGCGATTTAGTATAATTTTTAGAAGAATCGTTTCTATTATGAAGTGTATTCTTATTTGAAGAAGTTGGTTGTGAACCCAAATTGCGTAGATGATTTTGAATATCCTCTCGAGCTTTTTGTTGGAATTCCTGTGGTGTTTTGTAGGGTTGCTCACCCTTTTTGAAGAGCATATACCCAAACATTATTTTCGTTGCTCTTATAAGTTTTGAATGGATCAGAAATTATGAAAATGAGGAGCAAAGATTGGGCAAATAAGGAACAGGTAAGAAAGAGGAAAAACGGAAGAAATCACACTTGTGTCTGTCCAAAGCACCTGTTATTTTGGCTTGGCCGCATGACGACACGAGCCAGCGGTTTTTTAATTTCTTCGTTTTTCCGACGCTTTTGGTGGCCCGGGACAAGCACGGACGTCCAATTTCGGATGAAAATTTCCCCGGGGCAATCGACGCGTCGCGGCTGACGATTTTTTTAACCCCTTTTGGCCCCTTTGAGACCATTTTAGTCCATTTTAGCCTTTTTTAGCGAATTTTTAGCAAATTTTTAACCCCTTTTGGGCCATTTTCGCTATTTTCGCTATTTCCGCTATTTCTTTTTTTTTGTTTCCGATTTTCCAGGCGGGGTTTCTCCGAAGCGAAAAGAAAGACAAATTTTATGTGGCTGGTGCGTTGCGGGCTGGTGCTTTAGAGGGCTGGTGCTTTGTAGCTAATATTTTGTGGCTGGTGGAAAATTTTTCTATCTGGGGAAGCCACTTAGATGGTTCGCCAAGCTGATAAAACGTGGATTCTGTAGCACACAGAAGAGCAAGTACTGCAATGGTTAGCAACTGGGAGAGGCTGCAGAAGAAGGAGAAACTTGGAAAACAGAAGAAACGTGTTACTTCTGCAAATCCAGTCACTGATGCTGCTCGTACGAGGAAAATTCGGACTCCATTATCTAAATTGGTTGAACAACAGAAACTGCGACAGAAGGAGGAGGCAACTGTGAGATTCAAGAACAACCAAGCAAAATTGGAAAGTACTGGTTTGATTACTTTGGATGCAGATAAAAGTAATGGTAAAGGTAGTATTTCTGTTAAGAAACAAGAGATTGGAAAATATTTGGCTATCGATTGTGAGTTTGTAGGTGTCGGTCCAGGCGGTGAACAATCAGAACTTGCTAGAGTTTCAATTGTTAACTTTCATGGTCATACAGTGTATGATGAATTTGTCAAACCAAGAGAAAGAGTTACTGATTGGAGAACTTTTGTTAGTGGTATAAGACCTTCTGATATGCATAAGGCTATACCTTTTAAAAAAGCACAAGAAGATGTTGCTAAACTCTTGAAGGATAGAATACTGGTTGGTCATGCTGTTCATCATGACTTGGAAGCATTATATTTGACTCACCCAAAACGTGATATACGTGATACTTCAAAGCATTTACCATTCAAGCAAAAATATTCCAAGGGTAAGACTCCAAGTTTAAAAAAACTAGCATTAGAGATACTTGGTTTAGACATTCAATCAGGTGAACATTCTTCAGTTGAGGATGCAAAGGCTACAATGCTTATCTTTAAAAGTGATAAAAAAGAATTTGAATATAGAATGAGAAATTAACTTAGCATTTCCTCATCATGAATAACATTTTATAATTTCTTTGCTAAATAATAGAAAAAGATATTTCAAAACATATATTTCACCAATTCATAATGGTAATTATAATCTGCATAAATTTAATAATATACAATTGATAGTAAAGTACAGAAACAAAATTTTAACTCGTGTTATTTGTAATCAACCTCTCTCATTTAATTGTACGTTTATATGCCTCAATGGCATTACTATAAACTTCTTCAATAATACCTGCCCTCTCCTTCCTTAGTTTAGTTATCTCTTCTTCATCCATAGACCCATATGAGCATTTTCTGTCAAACGTGAACTTAGTAAATCCAGCTAGTTTCGCCTCTTCCATTTTCTTTTGATAATCTTCCTTTAGAGAATTATATTTTTCAAATTTTGGATTTGTCATTAATTTCGTAATCATATCTAATGTATTCTCAAGTAAAATCGGAGTACTAGAAGATGCAACCAATTTCTGCAGTATACCATCGATTTGGCTGAATAGCTTGACAATAATTTTAGGATTGTATCTTGACATTTCAATGTACATAGAAATCACCCTACTAATCGCTAACTCATCAACTTTTTGCCTTAAGAAGAAATTCGTAGCACCAAAACATACAGCAAAGGCAGAGCTTGATGGACTATTGAACCATTCTAAAACACTATTTGGTACTTTAAAATTGATTGTACCAACACTATATTCCAAATCTGGTATTCCACATCTATTGAAAATTTCAATCATTTCCTCATTAGAAGTAGAAGCAAGATAAATGAAAAATAAATATGCTCTATAATTGATTGTTTCATCATCTGGATAGTCTAAATGTTCTTGGTATCTTAATTTCAAAAACGTACTAGCTGCTTCAACAGTCACTGAGTACGTGATTGTTTTTTCAAGCCCCTTAAAGCAAATCAGAACTAAAACAGCGTCAAAATTCTCTTTTGTTAACTCAAAGTCAAACGATTTCTCCATTTTTTTGTAACTTGGATCCTGAATTGAAAGGAGGTAATCAACGAGTCTCAGCTTATTTGTAGTACAATGTTGATAAACTTTTTTAAGAGTCACAGCAATAAAATCAATGGCATATCTGAAAAATGCAACATCATCATCAAGAGCAAGATTAATATGACACCAAAACATCAATGGATGAAAAACAGAATCATCACTTATACCACAGATAGTTTTACCAAATGCATGCAATGAACACAACAGATTATTCAGTTTAGCAATATTCGGATGCGGAGATAGGTACTCTTCCCTGATATAAGTATTATACTTGTATCCCACTAAATCCATAAACCTAACTGTCAATTTGTTAGAGATACCTTGTTGAGTTAAACAACCCAATACTAAAATGGCTCTAGATTGCAATTGGGAAGAGTTGTTAAAGGCAATTTTAGCAACACAAGCATTCCATTTAATCATCTGCAAGGCGTATTCTTCCGGTTCCAGATCAATTCCTAGGAAGCCAGTTAATAAATCACACAAGGTTGTGACTGCATTGGCCTTACTGAAAATATCATGGCTTTCAACATTAGTAATTAAATGATCAACATTATCTCTTGTTAAACCAAAAAGCATTCTAAATCTAGCGCCATTAATAATTTCCATTTGCTTTTTAATGTAATTTCTTTGTTCACTATTCAAGGATGGCTTCGATAGATACGAGTGAAATGTTCTTGTCAACAAATTTAACAACGATCTTCTAAGTTCTAAAGGCCCATAATCCATGTAAATTGTTACAATAAAGAAAAGATCACTGATATAACGTTCCACAAACAACAAGGAATCAAAAATCAAAAAGGATAAAAACCTTGTCAACACAATCGTTTCAATCCATCTTGTATGAACTTCAATTTCAGACTCTCCAATTGTCATACTGTATGAATTTTCTTTCATCCTTCTAATAATGACACTGCAAATCTCAATCGACGATCTCAATGGCCAATATTTAGTAACTTTAAACCATTTATTACCTTCCGCTTCATGGTCAATAGAAGCAGCAACAATTTCATCAATTATGATTTCAATTAATCCATCTTCCAAAGATAGTTGAGGCCATACAAATAGCGAAAATACTTGAAACACCTTTTGGTTTCTACTCGCTTTAACACATTTCCTAATTAGATCACTTGTCCTAATCGGACCATATGTCGAATCTGACATGTAAACATGTGTGTAAATATTTTTGATCCAGGGAGAAATGCATAGTACCATAGAGTTTTTGTCTTCATCACTAAGTCGGTCAAACGTGAGGAAAAATCCATGGGTGAATGAATAAGTCAAATTTGGATGATTTTCTGCGATGTTAGAAGATACTTCACAAATGTAATCGATATCACCGTAAGGGAAAACAACATCATCAATGCTTTCAATAGTTTTATTTATCTTCAAACCAACATAGTTCTTGATCGATGCCAATAAAGAATAAGATGCTTTTCTGATCTGGTCTGAAGTAGACAATAATCCAGAAAAGGAAAGGTTTAACAATTGTCCAACAATGAAATGTGGATTGGTTTCATTTAGATCTTCATTCTCTTGATAGATATTTTTATTCAATTTAGCTCTTGAGAAATAAAGTGTACGCATAATTTCTATTTTCTTTGTGGATGTAATTATAATACGCTTATTAGTCACATTATTAACCATTGAAATTTCATTAGCAACACCAGTATAAGAAGTAGCACCAATCTCACCCAAATCGCTAATTTTGTAACAGTCAACTAGATGGATTAGGTGCATCTTATCACGAATTTTCAGTCTTTGTGGCATAGCAGAGTAAATTTGGATAAACTGGTTACCAATTTTCAGTTTGACTGGAATAAATCTATTACTTTCACTCTGATATATACTAACATCATGGAAAGTCACTCTACCATCATGAGAAATTGCTGTGGTGTATCCAATCAGCTTGTGCTTGTGCATTGTTTTGGCATCATCAGATGTTGAAACAAAGATGAATTCCGGAAAAACATCTTTTTCCTCATCATTGTAGCTCAAATCAAGCCTCTTTATGATTGAAAAGAAATCGACCGGCATATTCACATAATAAACTCTTTTACAATTAGCCTTGTAATTTGAAGGAATGATAGAGTGCATAATCTCTCTTCCCTGTTCAAATACACTAAAGTTGGAAAATGCGGTAAGATCAAGCAACAGACAGTATGGTTCTTCCCAGAATTTACTCATTGTCTGTAATAAATTGAACGCATACATCTCAGGTGTCAAATCATCAGGAAATTCTAAAGTAGTGATACAAATCAGTGGCAAACCATCCTTTGTGATCAATACTTTGATAAACGACACATTTTCCAAGGCCAATGTAGTCTTTGACATGAAATCGTATAACAAAATACCTCTTGGTGATTTATCGTTTCTAACACTTTCCGGAATTTCAAAACCTTTCAGTCTTTGCGGTAAACCAAGATTTTCAAGAATTGTGCTAAATCTTTTAATAGTGTCAAGTTTGTTTTGCAAAGTGATTCTTTCATCATAAGTTGCTTGCAAATAGGACTGTCTAATAATATGCCAATTGTTGTAGAAATAAGAGTGTAGATATTTTGCAAATTTCTGATCATGTTCAAATTGGGTTTTTGCATAAGCTGGATCTATCAATGATTCATCAGAATCAATACTGTCCAATTTCTCTTGAAAATTAAAATCTACAACGCCCACCATAAAATCAAATAACTTCTTCTTTATCAGTACCAGCTCATCTGGTTTTGTCTCTAATAATGGTATTCTTACAGGTGCATCATTAACAATTGTTTGAATCACTCTTGCCAATTGAATCATACATCTCTTAAATTTGGTGTTGGTATCATCTACAATATTCAGGTGGCCAGGCGAGACAATTGTCGGGTTGAGAATTCTTAGGAACAAGTATGCATTTATTGCAACAAGTTTGTTTTCAGGCATAGTTGCCTCAGTTGTATCATAGATAGTTTTAGCAATCAATCTGATTGAAAGAGGCATGTATTCAATGGATTCAATTAATCTGTCAGCAATTAAATTTATGTATTTCAGGAAAAGGCAAAGATTCAGTTGTTTTTCTTCTTCAGTTTGAGATTGGACCTTTTCAATCTCGAAAAGTTCCTGTCTTTCAATAAGCTCTTTCATTATGGGTCTGAAAACAGTCGTCAAATATGTAGTCGCATTATCATAAGAGTATAGGGCGACAACTCTAGTACCAACAGTATTAGATCTTAAAATTTCATTCTTATCAGAGGTATGAATGATATCGTGTTTGATTAATGATAAATACAAGTGTAATTTATCCTTTTCATTAATTTTCAACTGTGAAATGGTTGTAGCATATGCTTCAATTTCAGATCTAGGACATGAATTAGCGCATGCCATAAATAAATCAATATCAGTTTGGAAGAGATAGCAACCCTCTTCATAGAAACTACTAATTGATTCTCTCCTTTCATAATTGGTATATATATCCTTAATTATATTAGAGAAAACGTCAATAAATGAGACTCTAATTAGTTCATCATGATGTAGACCTAATGGTAAAGAATATTTAAGCCCAATTTTAGAGTTAGAATTCAAAAGGTTAATAAGTGCTTGAATTGCTTCTTGAATCATATTGGATGACCTATGGGCAACATTTGTGTATGTTGAATCTTTATTCCGTTTGGACTCATTCAAAGTTTCCAATAATCTGACAAATAAGTTGAAGTAATTGGAAAATACCACTGCAGCGGCACTTCTATTACTATCTAAACTGTAATCTTGACGGAGTGTGTCTAATGGCAATTTGTAAAACATATACTTCAGCATTATCAAAGTTTCAACTCTGATATCCATTTGTAAATCTTTCAGTTCAGATTCTTTAAATTCCTGAACTTTGCTTGTCAGCTTAATAGGATTTGATTTCTTTGTTGTTGAACCAAAAGTCAATACTTTACCACTTGACCTTTGTGCTTTTGCTATTTCAAATGTGTTTTCTAAATAATCTGCAGCAATTCTAGCATACTGATTCTTTAGCATAATGTTACCATTCAATGCAAGGTCTTCTAATTTAGAGACAAATATTACCTGTAACTTACAAAATTTCAATTTCAATCTCAAAAATTCAGGACTGTTGTTTTCAATATTGAACATTTTCAGCATACTAAAATTAATATTCCAAAGATCAATAGCATAAGATAGTAAAATATGACTATCCAATTGACATGTAAACCTTAAAACACTAAGAACCAATTCACAAATGTTTAATTCATTAGATTTCAGATATTTCTGGAAAGTCGGCAAGATGGATTTTATTTGATCTATAATCAGTTTAGCTAAATAAGGATGAACAGAAACACTCAAGATTTCCTTGGTGTGTTCTCTCTTTTTGCTATCTTCATCAAATAATGATTGAAATGTCTTTTCCACAAAAGTTTCAAGTTTTTTAACCAACTCAGGTCTTCTAGGATCATCTTTCAGTTTATTGGATAATATAATACCACCAAATGACATCAGATATTCGCTATAAATTTCAATATCTTCGATTGACTGTCGTGATTCTTCTTCCTTTTGTGAAACAGGTTTCACTATTGAATCTTCCTCAGAGTATCCATAAGCAACATGAACTCGGTCATACATTAATGGCCAAATTGTTAAAAGCAATTCATTAGGTTCGGTAATATGGCAAAGGTGATCTTTAATTTTCTTTCTAATTGAAGCAATACCGAATGTCATTTTATCATCTAAGATGGCTTCCGCTAGTGGTACATTAGAACGATCAAAGCACATATCAAAATGTTGTTTACTGTTCATGATGAGAACGTAAGAAGCAAGAAGTCTTTTACAAATTCTGATTGTTTCAACATCATTAGAGAACAATCCCATAAAGACGACGCATTCGAAATTTTTAATAACACGATGACAAGTACGCATACCGTGAAATTCTTGAACTATCCCTGAATTTTTCAGTATCATATTTAAATCAAGATGTTCATCACGGCTATCGAATAAATTCTGGATTATCTTGATAAGTTTATTCCTTTGCTTTGTTGAAGTTTCTGATGAGATTGCAACTGCTGAAACTTCGTCAACAATTACAGACACTGCGATATATCCAACAAAAATCTTAACTGGTTCGGTGTTCGCTACAGTTAGGGGGAAACTCATAATAAATGAAACAGCAGCGGAAACAACATCAGGATCATCAACTATTAGTAATGGAACAATGACATGAACAAATCTTCTGAAATTCGCTTCAAATCCAATAAAATCGGGATTATCAATACTTTTGTGTGTTACTTCATTGTAAGTAAAGAATGGGAATGTACAATATAGCATAAGTAAGTTGATAATATTTTCTTTCACAGTTTCACGATCGCAATTAGCAATTTGCTTGAGAATATTTGCAGTATGTAAAGTTTCCTGCAATATATATTTTGGAGCAGTTAGTTTAAACAATGGGATTTCAGGTGTATCTAAATCTGATTCACTTTCTGGAGAACTAGCATCTTCATGAATAAGCTTTAAAGGAGATCCCGTAAATAAATTTCTTTTATCGTTTACGCATTTCATGTTAACTTCGGTTCCAGATTGCACATTATTAGTTGAGTTTTTCTTGGAAATGGTTCGTCCACTTGATTCAACGACATTATGAGACAACAATTTTGTAATTTTTAACAAATGAGGTGAAAGATCTTGTACAATGGAAATTAAAATTGGAGACAATGAAGGAATCAGGACCAACAATCTAAATGCACCAATGTATAATGGTAATATAGAGAATGCTTGTTTATCAGATTTTAACAATCTTAATATTCGGCCTGGAATTTCAGAAGTTTCAATAACCGAAGATATTGCAAAGATGTAAATTTTCAATTCGTAAATAACTTTGGAATTTGATGATTGTCTTGTGGAATTGGAGCTATGAGATGAACTACTTGAAATTGAGCTATGAATGCTTGAGCTACTACTTCCACTACTACTACCTAAGGCCAAAGTTTTAGATAAGTAATTTGGAGAGCTCGAAAGTGAAGAGTAATGATTATTTTGACGTGAACTAACTGTTGTTTGATCTAGAGAATCAATTTTCAAATCTTTCAAGATAGGAGCTTTCAAGAATAAGACAAATTGATACAATATGTGAGATTTATCAATAACACCAACACAACAACCTACTAAAAGAAAGTTGCATAAAGGTTGTGCACTTTCAGGAGATTTACTTATTAGATGAGTAAACTCATGTAGAAATTTTTGTTTATTTGAACTTAATTTTGTAACGTTTGTTATTGATCTCCTTAAAGCATGAGTTGCAGATTTTGAGGATCTATCAGTCATATACTTTAAAATTTGCTTTGATTGGAATAATATCAGATATCCTAATATACAATAGTAAACTTTTGGAGAATACGTCATATCAAGTTGTTTGAATAATAAATCAAAAAAGATTTCAGCATTTTTGCAAGTTGTTGGATGTTCGAAAGATTTTAAGAAATCCTTTGTTCGATATAATGCCCAATTTAAGATAGATTCAGCAAAGAAATGTAATAATAAGAATTTTTGAGAATTTCTTTTGGTCATATTAAAGATATCACGAATTAGTAGGATATTAGAATTAAAATTTTCTGATGATAAGAAAGCAAATTGAATAATGTGAGAACCTTTAATATATAGTGCATCTAAATTAACATGTTTGAAAACTCTTCTTTCAACATTTAAATAATGTTGTTGATTAATTGCGGCTATGTATGCCAGAATTCCTGAAACATTTTCATCGATCATGTTAACGATTTCGTAACTTTTAGATTTCATTTTAATTTCAATTAAACGATTAACTTCTCTATGATCGAATTCTGCAACTGATTGATGATCATTTTGAATATTTGAATGACCAGTTGAGATTGAAGTATTAGTTGAAGAAGATGAATTAGACAATTGCAGAGATGAAGCTCCTGATAATGGTGATAAAATTGAAGTAGTAGGAACAGATAGAGGAGATGAAGGTCTTTGAAGTGGACTTGAAGTATCGCTACTTGAAGCAGAAACTGAGTGTTGATTTCGTACTGATCTAAGGAAGAAAGAAGATTCCAGAGTTGATGAATCAGTTATTCTGCTTAAAGTTGATAAACAGATAGTATCAGTTTTCAAACTAGTGAGCAGTCTCAGGAGTTTAGAAGATAAATCATTTTCCAAGACCAATTTTGGAGTTGAAGTTAAACTTAAATTATGAGATAAATTTGAAGTTGCCATTAAACCACTTTTCTGTAATACTTGAGCTGTTGGTAAAGTTAAACGTTCATTTGATTTAAGATGATCAATAAAGTTATTGAGTAAGAAAACAATGACATAAATTGATGTTAAAGTATTATGACTTTTATTATCAAGAGAAGGTACTGGATCTGATTTTAAAATTCTTATTAAACAATTGTAAGAAGAGGCAATTAAATCATCAGAGAATTTAAAAGTTTGAGATAATTTGAATAGATGAGACCTTGATTGGATATAGAATGGATCAGCAAATACTTGTTCAATTGTGAAACCTGATTTATAAGGTAGTAAAGATTCAATTCTTGAGAAAATGAGAGGTATAACATCGTGTTTTACATTGAGGTAATTTAATTCATCAACTGATAATTTCCCTATAGCTGAACCAGTACTTTTAGAAGTATGTTTTTCCTTTGGATCTTTTGAATCTTTTAGATCTTTATTTAAATCACGATCATCAGTAATATGGATTGGTCCTGTATGAGTTGAAGAACGAGGACGATAATAAGTATCAGCAGAGGAAGAATTGCTTGAAGATACAGGTGAATTATTCTTGCTGTTGATTGAATGATGAGTTGTTGATGAAGAAGCCGTTGGTGAGGCTTGAGGTATTGGATATTCCGCCATAATGGAATGTACCAATTGTAATTGTAAATGTAATTGCAAGTTTTGTGGGAGTGTGAATGTGAATGTGAATGTAAATGTGAGATGAGTGGAGTGTACAATACAGACACACAGACGGACAAATAGGAACAAAAACGGTTATTTACCTGATGTGTGGGGGGAAAGGAGGTGTGGATGTGATTAGGGTGTGAAGAAGTGAAGAAGTGAGAAAGTGAGAAAGTGTAAAAGTGAAAAACGGGTTAGAGAACAAAGATGGTGCAACAATATACGTCAGGTGAAAGATAACTAACTGGTTTCGCAAACGGTAATCGGGGAATCTGATAAAGAGCGATTGAGAATTTGAGAAGAGAAAACAAGAAGAGACGAAAAGAAGAGCTGAGACGCAATTTGTCGTCGGCCGACACCTGATCGACGCTGGATTACGTAAGAAATGGAGGGGGAAATAAATGGGGGGAAATGCGAAAATGGGGGGAAAATAAATAAGAGAAAATGCGAAAATGGAATTTAAATAAATAAGCGAAAATGCGAAAATCCCATTTCAATTTCCCCGTCACGTGCTTCTTTTTTTTCCCACGCTTTTTTTCGTTTTGCGTTTTTCGTTTCGCAATTTGCTCTTTGTTTATGTTTTGAATTTGCACTTCACGCTTTGTTGTTTTTTTTTGTTTCTTTCTTTGCGCTTGATCTGTGTGTGTTTTGTTTGCTCAGCCCAGCTCATGATCCGTTTCTTCCTTCCGTTCTTCTTTAACTAGCCATAATCACCACTATCACCACTATCACCACTATCACCACTACCCTCTAATACCCTATAATTCCTACAGTCATTGCTACAATCCCCCTTCTCTTCTCTTCTCTCAATTTACCCAACGTTTTGCTTATCTGTCCATTCACTGAATTAGCTTTCCCTATTTGATGCGTCAACCGCATGATCATATTAATTGGCGTAACTCATCCGATATAACACCAAATATGCCTGCAGATTTGACTACTGATAGTGAAATCATAATGAATTTATTTGAAAATGATCATCACAATTCTTCTTCTACTTCAAATTCAACTCAAAAGAATAAATCTACAATCAATAGAGGAAATACTAATAATAAAAAGGATGTAGAAAATAATCCTATAAGTCAAACTCCAACTCCTTATTCTGCAGAATCAAACTATCTATTCCCTTCTTCATTGGCAAATAGTATAATGAATTCAACCCCTTTAAATTTCATGAAACAATACCCTTTACCAAATCAATATTACATTTCTACTCAACAACAGGGTCAATTGAATCAATTATATCAACCACAACCACAACAAGGGTTGCAACAAAGTATGAATTTTAATTTTGATTCCCCTCAGTTTGATAATTTCTTTACATTTACTCCAAATCAAACTCAGAAAATTCAAATTTCAAATCAAAAGCCTCAAAGTAGACCTCATTCAAGAGCTCAACAACATTATAATCATAACCATAGCTATAATCATAGTCACAATCACAATCATCATCATAATCATCATAGGCAATCGTTAACTTCACAAAGATCACAGTTTAATATTCCTAACGATGCAACTTTTGGATTATCACCAAATTTATCAACACCTTTAGCAAATAAATCTTCATTAAGTATGTTTGATACTCCATATTTAAACAATTTATTTATGAATAATCCCAACAATGCTATTAATATCGATTCTAATCAAATGTCAACATCAAATTCACAATTTTCTAAAATCTTGATGAATGTAGATACACCTTTATTAGATTCAATTGAAAAAGTACTGATTAATTCAACTCCTTTACCTAAAGTGAATAATCAAAAAATTAAAAAATTAAATAATTCTTCAAATATTCAAATAGATGATTATGATCCAAAAGATTCTTCATTTAATAAAGATTGTATCTATAAAGTGGTAGAATCAACAAGATTAGAAAGGTGTCAAGATATAATTCAAATACCAACTTCTGATAAACGTACTCCAAAGAAACAAAAATCAATTTTATTAGTTTCATCAACTCCTGTTCGAAATAATAATAAATTATTTTCAAATGATGGAAAAATTAATGTTAAAAATAATAATTCTAATAATAAATTAAAATCTAATATTGATGAAAGTTTTGATAATTCTGATGAAAATAAGAACAATATAATTATAAATTCTTCACCGTCTACAATTGTTGTTAGTTCTGCATCTAAATCGATATCAAGATATACAATTTCTCATTCATTAAATGTTGATGCATCACCAACTCCAGTTAATAAATTTAATAATTATTCTCAAAGTATGAGTTTTAATATGTCAAGTATAAATAATTCCAAAAATATTGATTTCAATATTGATCCATCACTTCAATCCAATAATATACCCGAAGCTCCAGTAATGGGTGTCTTCAAAGAAAAGAACAATAAATCATTAAGGAAACATTCAACTTTCCCATCATCTCAAAATGTTAAACTCCAGAAATTATCAAATGAACCAGGTAATATTTTTACAATTCAATCTGTTAATAATAATGTTAGTAATAATGTTTTAGAACGTACTAAAAAACTTAATAGAAGTGAAAGTTTGCCTGATTCAATAATGAATAAGAATAATAAGAAAAGGAAAAATGGTTCTAAAGGTGGAATTCAATTTGTTATGACAGATGTAACTAAATTAAAAGGTAATAAGAAACGTCGTGTTGTTCAAACGAAAAAAACAATACCATTGAGTAATACAACTAATATTATAAACAATAATAGTAATATTAAAGGAGGTAAATTAGAAATTCATAAAAGAATGCATACTTTCAAAACTAAAAATGAACCTCAATTTATTAATCAAGAATTTAAGGAGAAGGAAAAGGAAAATGTGAGAATGTAAAAATATTTAAATTAAATAGTTTAGATTTACAATTTTTTTATAATATATATTTATTATCATGGGTTTCTAATTAACGTCTTCTTGGACCTTTTGGCTTTGCAAATCTTAACGATGAGGTATGATTGTTTGAACTGTTTACCGTTTCATGATTAGAACTTTGTATACTTGAAAGTTCAAGCTCATGAGGATCACCTACTTCTATAGTTTTAGTAAACTCCCAATTCAATTGTTTCAAATGATTAATCAATCCCTGTTTGTTAGTAGCGTACAACATTCTCTCTCTAACTTTTGAACCTGAAGGACACGTTAGGATGAAAAAAGTTTCATTGTTTGAGTTCTTGTAAATATGGTATGCAGGTGAAGATGTATATTCTGCCAATACATCAACCAGTTGATTTTCCTTCACATTCTCTGATAACTTGGCAAGTTTAAGAGTTTCACATGAGGTGTCAATGTAAAGAGTGATCAATTTACCAGCTGTGAAATCAGACACTTCTAATGCCTTTTCAGTTTCCGGATCAATAGCAAACAAAATGTTTGTGTTATTATCTGCAGCCAATCGTGAAGGTTTTGAAGCAGCAGCAGCAGCGGCAGCAGCTGTTGTTAACTCGTCACGTTTTAATTTCTGTAATTGAATCTCTGATTCAGTGAGCGGTGCAGAACTTTCTAAACTGTTCACAAACTTGCGCCATCCTTCAGGACTCAATTCATCAGCGGAATTGACAAAGAGGATAGGTGAGAAGTTTATACCACCGCTGAAAGATCTTAACAATGTGTTCTTAGTACTTGCATAAAGCATTTTCGACTTTACCGGCGCGTTGTCAGGCACGTACGAGATAAACGCGTGTTGTGAACCGTTTCCGGACGCACCGTTTGAATGTTTTAATATAATATAAAGACATTCAGTTGGTGTAAGATGCGTTGATGAGATAGTGCTGAGATCTGTGTCTAAATCTGCTGAAGCATGAACCGTTGATGTGATATCGATAGTCAACGTTTCAGGATCGATGGAAAGAACGAGCGCTCTGTGCGGAGAAGCAACAAATTCATGGAACTGGGCAACTAGACCCTCCGTAGGTGTAATTCCGGACTGTGAAGACATTGCTGAGAAAGGCTGAGTGGTAGCTAGAGCAAGCCAAGCAAGCAAGCACTCGGACACATCTGGTGAAGAACCCAACCCGCCCCGGAAGAAAACGGACGCAGAATGAGTGCAGCGAAAAGTGGGCGCGGCCGCGCTAAACAGTGTCGAGGAAAATAGAAGAGAAGAGACAGAGAAGAGAAGAGAAAGAGCTTTTAGTTTAGTTAGCAGTTGGTTGTTTGTCCACCTGCTGTTTCTTCCGACTCTCCAAACATGACAACCCATATGCATAGCTACGGCAACCAGAACACACACAGCACCTACGTAGACGCTAAAGGAACGTCTGGTGTTGGTGTAGCCAATGGTAGTGGGAATGGTAATGCTAATGGTAATGGTAATAGTGGCGCTGTCAAATCTGTCACTGTGAATCTCAATGGTCAACCTCTATCACAGCAGTCACATCAGTCTCAGCATTCACAACAATCCCAGAAGCCTCATCAGTCACAACTGTTTTCCCCATCAATGACATCTGCAGCTGATGAATCGATGGCAATCTTATCACCCCCTGCTTCAAGGTACGCTTTTGATCCAAACATGTCAGGAGCTTCATTCTCACAACTGGATGGTAGTGTTGGTACCGCTAGTGCTGGTATACAAAGCCATCAAGTTTCTCCTATTAACGATTTAAATTTTGCATCACTGTCATTAATGTCATCACCTCAACCGTACGGTCAAGGAAATGATATACCAGCATTTGATTCATTGTTAGAGCAAAAATTGGAAAATTTCACTAATGATTTACAATCATTTAATAACTGGATCAAATCTTTAAATAATGAACAAAAGAAAACTGCAATTGGTATGTTTATTGAATCAGTTGATGATACCGATGTTTTAGAATTTATCAAGAATAAATTAACATCAGTTGAACCAATTGCTGAAACTAAAAAATTCACATTTTCACCTCCACTAAGTGCCAATACAAATAATTCATTACCTTTTCATTTAAGACCAGTTTCTCCAATTATACCAATGAGTACTTCAATTTCACAAAATCAAAGTGAAATTGATGATGTTGAAGTACCATTAACATTAGATTCAATTTTAAATCAAAATGAAGAAGATGATAATTCATCACTTTTGCATAATCCAGAACCTAAAAGGGTAGTTTCACCTCCAACTATTAAGAATAATACCTATTTGAATAATTTGATTAATTCTGATTCACCATGTGAAAGGCCTAAATCTGCGGGACCGATTTATAATTTCAATTCATACAATGGTTTAATGAGCCCAATCTTACCAACAACTGTTACAGGTATGGAATCTGTTAGTGGTTTAACTAACAATGGAGATTTTTCGCTTGATGCGAAACTTCAACATTCTCTCAATACAATAAATAGTAGAACAATGTTAGAATCTTCAAGTTCAAATGTTAATAATAATGAAGAACGTGGTAGGCGTAAGTTCTTACAAAATAGAAATGGTAATTCAATGAATAATTTATCACAGATTAATGGACTTCAAGGAATATCAAATGCTATGAATATAATGAATATGAATAATATGAATATGCCAAATATGGGTATGAATATGATGAATATGAACATGTCAGGTTTTAACATGGGTTATAATAATAATTCATCTTCAATGGCAAATATGATGAACACTATTGGTTATAACAACAACAGCAGCAACAACAGCAACAACAACAACAACAGCAACAGTCCAAACACTAGTGCTTATACCAACATTGCGTCTACAACTACTACAAATTCTAATTCTTTGGCATCTTCAACCTATCATAGTCAACACGGATCTCACGGAGTTCATTCATCCTACAATACTCATGGACTCAATGGACATGCATCACAGGGACCATACGGTGCTCACAGCAACTTCAAACACTTGAAGACCCAACACACACAGAGTTCCTCTGTTCCACCGAACAATAGAATCCGTTCCGCTAATGCCGGTACAACAACCACTACGTCCGTTTCCAACGGTAATAACAGCGGCGTTAACACGACGAAAAAGAAGGGAATCTCCGCTAACTGCAACAACAGCAACAACAATGCGGCTACAAGTGTTGCCAAGGATGACTCTAGTAACCTTCCAAAGGAAATAGCTGCAGACTCACTTCTCAACGACATCCCTAGCTGGCTTAAGGCGTTGAGATTGCACAAATACACTGAGAACCTGCAGCATCTTACGTGGGAAGAAATGGTGTGCCTGGACGATGCAGCACTTGAAAAAGCCGGCGTCAGCACTGTAGGTGCCCGCAACAAGCTCCTCAAGAGCTTCAAGTACGTCCGTGAACAGCGTGGTGTGTAGGGAGTAGCAATCTCCGTCGTGTCTTGTCGTGTCTCGTGGTGTCTTGTCTTGAGTCAGTTGTAGAGTAACAAACGGACCAACCAATTTGCGCGCCTCATTTTTTTGTTTGCACAGGAAACGGAACCGTTATTTTCTCGATCCCTTTTTAAACCTTTTTAAACGTCTCAGTTTTCTTTTGTACCTTTTGCATCACTACCTAGAGTTATACCCCACACACGTCATAGAATACAAGTTTTGATATCCATTTAGAATTTAAATTTCTATTTTAAATATTCTGCTATTATTCTAACGAAAATAAATTTATAAAATATAAAATATAGATTTCAAAATATATTAAAAATTATTATCAAATACTAATCACATTATTCACCCAAGAAAAAAAAAAGAAAATGTTACATGAACTATTAATATTATCACCGAAGAAAAGACTCCCGTGTTGTCTTGATTTATCCCCCTACGGTGATGGTACTACGCGAGTACAGATGTTTACAGATTTCGAAACTTTGCTTGTCCATTTACTTGTTAATGTTCATTATACTCTCGTTTATGATAGTGAAAGTAAAAAAATAGAAAGAGTTAGAACAAAAGATTTAGAAACTGAATTAAATTTTTCAGTAACACTTTATGTTGATCCAGAATTTAAATCATCACGAATGTCAAACGATGCAATAATCTCATTTTTAAAATTTCGCTTTAAACATCTCAACTTAATCATATTAACAAATAACTCAACTTATAATAAAGAGAAGTTATCCATTATAGAACATCACATCTCATCTAGACTTAAAAGAATGTATACTTGGTGCGTTTACAATCCAAAATTAAATTCAGATCTTGATTCAATGTTTTACAGATATAGTAAAGAATTCCCAACATCAGATGAAATTGCATTTTATACAAACCTTACTGCACAGATAATAGACTTTTCTCCTCTTGTTATTGGATTATCAAAACCTAATGATCAATACTATCTTGATGCTATTAATAAATGGGATTTTAATGCTTTTGAATTCAGTATAGATGATCTTTTGCATATTGGTTTCCTCATTTTAAAAGATTATTTTGTTCAAAGTGATGATTCATTAAATAGATTACGATCATTCCTCTTTTTCACGCGTGATAATTACCGTATCGGTAATCCATTCCATAATTTTAGACACGCTATTGATGTATTACAAGCAACATACTATTTCTTAAAAGTTCTCAATGAAAATTCTGAATTTCAAATCTCTCATTTTGATGCATTTACACTCCTTTTATCATCTTTAGGTCATGATATTGGCCATCCTGGTGTAACAAATGCATTTCTGTCTAACCTTGAATCTCCATTAACTAAAGAATTCCCTACTTCAATACTTGAAAATTATCATTATTTGAAATTTCACAAAATTTTATCCCCTTTCTTAGAACAATCTTTTAAAGATAACTTACTTGCAGTTAAAGGATTCAATGAATATAAAGATTTACGTCGATTAAGTGATCTCATGCATTCAACTATAATAGCTACAGATATGGCTAAACATGACGAATTTGTTAACAAGATTAGCTTATTAGAGGATCAATTTAATAACTTCCCCTTACTTGCTAGTATAATTATCAAATGTGCTGATATATCTAATGTTTGTCGTCCGCTAAACACTTCTTGTAAATGGGGGTTATCTCTTGGAGAAGAATTCAAGCAAATTGGTCAATTGGAAAAATTTAATAAAAGTGGAGCAAATGATTTATCACTACTCGATGATAAACAAATTAAACCTTCCTTTGATAAACTTATAAAAGATGTGGATGCAAATGAAGGTATTAACCTTGTTGATTCATTATGCAAGAGCCAAATGTTCTTTATTAATGTATTTGCTAAGGCTTTCTTTACAAAAGTATCATATTCTATTCCACAGTTAAGTTTCCTTCGCACACACTTACACGACAATGCTACCTACTGGGAATCTGTAATTGCAGAAAAGGAACCTTAACAGTACTCACTACTCTTTAACTATTCATACTGCTTTCATCATACTACTATAATTGCTCAATATTGTAGTCTTTTGTGTATTATTTCTTCTTTATACAAGTCAAACCTTTTCGCTTTTTACCACATCAAGGCCCGAGTCAGTTTTAAGGGAAAAAAACAGAGTCACACAACAGAGTCAGATGTGTAAGAAGTCAGACTCTATAAGTGACTCCTTCCCGACTCCACCCAATTCCGGAGTCAGAATATCTTTTACCAAAACTTGTCTTGTAAAACAGGCTGACTTTAAACAACATTTGCAAACAGACACCCATTCTTTCTTCCTTTCTATCAGTAACTTACTAACTACATACCAATTACAATGTTTACAAGACAAATCGTTAGAAACAATTTTAGATTCTTTACAAATGCACCAAAATTTGTGCGTTTCCAATCAACATTCAAATTGAACCCTGAATCAGTTGTATTCAAACACTCTAACAAACCACTCCTTAAATTTACAAACGAACACGAATGGATTTCTGTTCATCCAGATGGTACAGGTTTTATTGGTATTACCAACCATGCAGCTGATGCATTAGGTGATGCAACATTTATTGAATTACCAACTCATCAAATTGGTGAATCAATTGCATCAGGTGAAACAGTTTCATCTGTTGAATCCGTTAAATCTGCTTCAGATATTTACTCTCCTGTTGATTGTGAAATTGTTGAAGTTAATGAAAGTCTTGATTCTAATCCTGAATTAGTCAACGCTGACCCAATGGGTGACGGCTGGATCGTCAAGGTCAAAGTTGCAGAAACTGCTTCACTCAACGATCTCATGGATGCTGATGCCTACCAAACTTTTGTAGAAAATTCTGATCACTAGTTTAATCGTCCAAACCACGTATTTTTTTTTTAACTTACAAATCTATAGACATTAATAATTAGCTGAAATATTTAGCACTTGATTCCCTTGAAACTGTTTGTTGTTGCATTTTAGCCCACTCAGCTGGTGTCTTACAAACAACTTGAAATCCATGAATACGTTTAACTTCATCATCAAGTAATTTGAAAACAAATCTGTGTCTTGCCAATGCATTTTTCAAACTACTATCACTAAATGCATCACTAACAATAGTAACATGAAAATGCGACTCAACAGTATTTTCTGCACCTTTCATACCACTGTGGTGTGCATGTTTCCAAGAATCATTACGAACAATAAGTTTCTCAGGGTGTAACTCAGAGTTAATCTTATCTCGAAGTGACCTTTCAAGAGGTCCCATTGAAGTTACCCGTTCAACATCGTCTTTCTTGTCCGCACATTTGCATCCTGGTTTACTCGTTTCCGACATAGCGTGTCTCTCTGGGTTCAATTTAACTGCACTGTAATGACGTCTTACTAATGTACCGGCACGCGGTGTCGTCCGTGCAAGCAATCTCACTATACGTTGCACGTTCATTGTTGCCGTTGGTGGAGTCAGCGACACTGCGGTTGTCCCTTGTGAGAGATGAAAAACACAGCCTTCACTGCAGGCGGGCGCGTTCATCGCAGAAGGTTAAACGGAGACACGATTAGTTCAAAGAAGTAGAAACTGCTTTCACAGTGCAACTATTTCCAAACTTTTGCGCCGTCTGCTAGTTCCAATCCTCTAAGTGAATTAATACTGCTTACTGTTTCGTAAACAAGAGCATTCCAGCAGCAAAAGACTTTTCGCAGTCTGCTTGTTCAGACATGATATTTGATCGTTTCTACACAGAGAGATACACATGTGTTTAGTAATTGTTAGAGTTGTAATCATCAGAGTTTCTGTTGGAACCGTAATTATCAGAATCTCTGTTTGAACCGTAATTATCGGAGTTAGAACCATAACTATCAGAGTTGTTGGAACCGTAATTGTCAGAGTTGTTGGAACCGTAATTATCGGAATCTCTGTTGGAACCATAGTTGTTAGAGTCGTTGTTAGAACCGTAACTGTCAGAGTTGTTGGAACCATAGTTGTCAGAATCTCTGTTGGAACCGTAACTGTCAGAGTTGTTGGAACCATAATTGTCAGAATCTCTGTTGGAACCGTAACTGTCAGAGTTGTTGGAACCATAATTGTCAGAATCTCTGTTGGAACCGTAACTGTCAGAGTTGTTGGAACCATAGTTGTCAGAATCTCTGTTAGAACCGTAATTATCAGAGTTGTTGGAACCATAGTTGTCAGAATCTCTGTTAGAACCGTAATTATCAGAGTTGTTGGAACCATAGTTGTCAGAATCTCTGTTAGAACCGTAATTATCAGAGTTGTTGTTAGAACCGTAATTATCAGAGTTGTTGTTAGAACCGTAATTGTCAGAATCTCTGTTGGAACCATAACTGTCAGAGTTGTTAGAACCATAGTTGTTGGAGTCGTTGTTAGAGTCATTGTTACCGTAGTTGTCAGAGTCTCTGTTTGAATTGGTGTTATCAGAGTCTCTGTCATTGTCACCAAAAGAACCACCCTGGGTACTCTTTTTGTTTCCAATGTAACCTTCAAGTGTGTCCAAAGTACTCTTTGCCTTTTGACCGTATTCACCGTATCTATCAGGATTCTGGTCTACTGCATCGTTAACTTTACTCCTGACATCTTCAAAACGTTCTCTAGCGTTATCCAAATTATTCTTTACGTCGTCAATTAAACCCATTGTTAGTTACTGAGAGGAGTAAAGTTGAAACTATAGAAGTGGAGATGTCGGCGACTATTTATAACCAAAGACACATTCCCGGGTTGTGTAAACACGGAGGAAGGTAAACCGCTTAGAGAAGCTTTGTGAACAATAGCGATCAGCCTACTCAACAATAGCCGACAGGAACATAACGCAGAGTAGGCCACGTTTACCGTGACAGCCCCTCAACTGCAATGCAGTCTCTTACATAAGTACTTAATAATCGCCCACGGTAATCCATTGTATGCATGGACTTGTTTTTCATAAATACCAGTTGCTTAGACAAAGAATAAAAATGCAATTATATCGTAAATTACTTCATTAACTTAATAACTTCTGTCGTTACCGCTTCTTGTGTAGCTGCCTTGGCTTCTTCTGCCAGCAGCATCAACATCTTCCATATCATCATTGTAATTGTTACCATATTCTTTCTTGTTGCTACTACTGTCGAAACCAACACCGTAAGTGTCATCACTGCGTTCATTATATCCCGAATCAATTCCTGATCTATCCCCAGATCTATCAGTACGTGGTACATCATAATCATTTTCGCTACCATATTTAGAACCACTGGTATTGGAAGCACCATGTGGGTGATCTCTTGAATCGGCACCAGAATCGTGTCCTTCCATTGTTTCGTTGATCTTGTTTTTCATATTATCTAATAGTCCCATTTTGTTGTAGTTTGTTTGATGAATGTATCACTCCAACATCGAATTTACCAATATAATCGAAGGAATACTCACTGTTTTATATAAATCAGTTACAACCTCTGTAATCATTTACAATCGTCACGATCATCCCTTAGATGCAGTTCTAGAACTGTACCCCACGGTCTGACCCCCACATACATACATACGTACATACTCCGGCATACCGCAACCCCTTCTACGTCTGCATTACCACATGTACAGTCCCACTGACGTCGGAGATGATTTATCAATTGTCTAGACTTTCCCAGTCTGGCTGGAGAGAAGGAAAGGACGTTTGAGACTCTGGGGAAAGGTTCTGGGTAACCAACCTGTTATCTCCGTCATCCATTTCCTCCTCTTCTTTTAAGACCGCGTCTTATCGCCGCCAAAATTGCTAATCGCCGGGCATTGCCTCTTCCGGGCAAAGGTAAACACTCCCACTTTATTTTTTCTTCATCCCATCACATAGTGAAGCAAACTGAATCAACTACTCTTCACGGTTTCACAAAACCTTGTTTCAGCCTCTAGTCTGGAAGCAACAGTCTCTGTTTTACGTTATTGCGCTGACGCATACAGAAGAATAAATCAAACTACTGCTGACTTAGTACCTTGCTATCGATTAAAAGTTGCCAGCCCTACACATGCCAATGTCTTCACATTCAAAATCTCCTAAAAAGATTGTTAAGACACCTAAATATCATAGGTCTGTATTTGGTAACACAAGTCCGAGCAACTCAATATTTGCAGGATCAAATGGAATCTTATCACCTAATTTTAATGTTGTGAATTCTAAATCTGGATGGAACTCTTCAAATTTATTCAAAAAGAACAGTACCAGTGGAAGTAAATTATCAATTGGTAAAAATAAAGAACGAAAAAATAAGTTGACATCATCTACTTCTCTTAAAAGCAGGACACTAGGAGATTTATTCAATGAAAGTAAAAAAGATGATGAACCAAGAAAATTACGTCGTACAAATACAAATGAATTAATGGATCGATTTATACCGAATCGGCAAACTACTTCAGGTAAGTTATCAATTGAGAAAACAAAATCACTACCATCATTTGCTATGCCACTTGATCATATAGAGAATCAAAAGAATGAATTTTATCAAAATTCAGTTGCTGAAGCGTGCGGGTTAGAAGTTGGACAAAGGATTTTAAAGTTTCAACCATTACCACCGGACAGTAAACATAATAGTACGCAAAAATCAGCATCAGAAACAGATTCAAAACATTTAAGAAGAGTTTCATCATTTAATTCTAATTTTAGAACACGTTCATATATTTCAACAACTGCTGCACAAGCTAGAATAAAAAAGATACCCTTATGCCCAGAGAAAGTTTTAGATGCACCAGGACTTGTTGATGATTTTTATTTACATTTAATTTCATGGTCTAATGATAATTTACTTGCAATTGCACTTGGGAAAAGTGTTTATTGTTGGAATGCAAATGATGGTAGTGTTAATTTAATAACTGAATGTGAATCATTAATTACATCAATTAAATGGTCACCTGATGATTATTATTTATCAATTGGATTAGAATGTGGTAATGTTGAAATTTGGGATATTGAGAAAAAGGTTAGATTACGTACAATGAGATTTGATAATATTATACGGATTGCAGCACAAAGTTGGAATAATTTCAATCTTACAATTGGTATGAAAAATGGAGAAATCCTTAATAATGATGTTAGAATTTCACAACATTTAATTGATAAATATCTTAATCATACAAGCGAGGTATGTGGCTTATCATGGCGTAGTGATGGATTACAATTAGCTAGTGGAGGTAATGATAATATAGTTAATATTTGGGATTATAGAAAGAGTTGTACGCCGCTTTTCACGAAAACTGCACATACGGCAGCTGTTAAGGCATTGGCATGGTGTCCAAATCAATTGAGTTTATTAGCAACTGGAGGTGGTAGTGCATGTAAAAAGATTCATTTTTGGAATAGTAATACTGGTATGCGTGTTAACAGTATTGAGAGTGAATCACAAGTAAGTTCACTTCAATGGGGGTATTCTAATGGTATTGGACAAGAGATTGTAAGTACGCATGGGTTCCCTAACAATGAAATATGTGTTTACAGTTATCCAAGTTTACAGAAAACTGGTGTAATCATGGAAGCACATGAAAATCGTATATTGAGCAGTGAACTTTCACCTAATGGAACAGTCTTAGCAACAATATCAAGTGATGAGAATCTTAAATTTTGGAAACTCTTTGACACACCTCCAGAGGTGAGTACCGATGCCATGCTTTCCTCAACGGATAGTAAGAATCTAGGTAAAGTGATGACTATTCGTTAAAACAAGTAGATGTATAGCATTATTAATTAATAAACTCGATTTACTTTCCCGAAAAGGGAAGTTTCCTATCAAAGATTCTTTGCCGAGGTTGAAAAAGGTATTCTTTATCTAAGCGCGGTGTGACGTATTTAGCCCGATTAGGCATGTCTAAGCGTGTTTGAAGTGTATTTACTTAAGGAAGGATATTTGCTGAAATGGAGGAAGAAAGTAGAATTTATGTACTATTGATATAGTGGATACTAGGAATGAGTAAAGTGGAAATACTTACATATAAGGATGCCAAGAAGGCAGCACGTACATTATACGCAGCATTTGATGATGATGATGTTGCAAGATTTGTATCAAGGCATTTAGAGCATGATCCAGTGAAACGTCGTGAAGTTGATTTACAACTTTATGAAGCATATGTTGTATCACATATGATGAAAGGTATAGTTTTAGGTATCAAAGGTGAAAACCATGAAGATAGTGAAACTTTTGAAACTGTTAGTTTATGGGTAAAACCTGATTCTGGATCATTAGATGATTATTTAACGCTTATACGTTCAGGATTTGCAAAACTTGCTTGGAATACAGGAGCTGAAGGCAGGAGGAGAGTTTTCGGTATTTTATTTGGTGTTTTGCATGACGAGTGCCATAAAATTATGGAGATTGACCCTCAAGGTGAGGCTAACATGTGGACTTTAGTGTACCTGGGATCTGCACCTTCAGCTAGAGGTAAAGGTAATGTGCGTAAAATTTTTGAGCATGCATTTGAGCATTATATTGATCCAACTGGAGGTATTACCTATTTAGAAAGTTCAAGTGTTGCTAATTTCCCAGTTTATGAGAAATTCGGGTTTAGAGCTGTCAAGGATATTTGGCTTGGTGATCCTAATGATCCTGTTGATAAGGCTAGAATGGATGTGATGATTAGAGGACCTCGTGGGGAAGAATGGAAGTACCTTCATCAGTCAAGAGAGAAATGGAATTACGAAATACATTCTAATTCTGTAGCCAAGTAGATGTGGATGGAAAGCTGTTTGTATAGAGAGTTAATAGAGTAATAATATTTTTTTTTTCCTTCCAGTCGGTTTCCGTTTTTGTGCGCTGCGGCGTAGAAAACGCTTTTTTCGTTTTAGTTGTGGATTTGCGTTGTAGACAACTTCTCTTGAGGCAATGTCAGCAGCTATGGACAGTCAGCACTCACAACAGGGGACAAACAGTTCTACCAGTGGTAGAGAAAATAACAGCAATGCTCCTCCTCCGAGCATGAGCACGAGCAACACCAACACGAACACAAATATGAACATGAACATGAATATGAACATGAACATGAACACCGGCGCGAGTTCCGTCAACGATCAGATGGTGTTTCAGTGGATTACAGAGTTTACATACGGTCCTAACAAGGAACAGGCGTTGTTAGAGCTGGGAAAGAAGAGAGAGATGTATGATGATTTGGCACTCGTTCTTTGGAACTCGTTTGGTGTGATGTCGTGTCTTTTGAGCGAGATAGTTTCCGTGTACTCGATGCTTTCACCACCAACGCTGACCATTCAGGCATCTAATCGCGTTTGTAATGCCTTGGCATTGATGCAATGCATTGCATCGCATAACGAGACCCGTGGACCATTTTTAATGGCACAAATTCCACTATTCCTTTACCCATTCCTCAATACTACATCAAAGCAACGTCCATTCGAGTACCTGAGGCTAACGAGTCTTGGAGTAATTGGAGCTCTAGTGAAGAACGATTCACCAGAAGTGATTCAGTTTCTCCTCACTACCGAAATCATTCCGCTCTGTCTCAAAATTATGGAATCGTCGTCAGAACTTAACAAAACTGTAGCGATATTTATTGTGCAGAAGATTCTTCTTGACGATCTTGGACTCAACTACATCTGTGCAACATACGACAGGTTTGAAGCTGTAGCGAAAGTGTTAGGTGTGATGGTAAAGCAGCTTACAGAACAGCCAACTTCGAGATTACTAAGACACCTTATTAGATGCTACCTGAGACTCTCTGACAATCCAGAGGCCCGCAACACGCTCCGTAAGATTCTACCTGTTGAGCTTACAGACAATTCGTTTGCCTCTGTTCTCAGGGAGGACGACTCCGCACGGCAGAGTCTTGAACTGCTCTTGCAGAACCTCAAATAGACTGGTAAAGTAAATAGGGTAAATAGGGTAAATAGGTGAATAGATTGTACAGTAAATGCAGACCGCGCCGATCGACGCAGTGGGGAGGGGGACGATCGACCGCGAAAGAGTCGTTTGGCGCGCTGAGCGGATCACGAAGAAGAAGAAGAAGAAGAAGACGTGAAGCGAAGCGAAGTGAAGAGACTGGCCAACACGTATACAGACAGGTGTACACTCCTGTTAAATCAACAGCGCCATGTCTACCCACACGTACAAGAAGAACGAGGACGGGGATGCGTCTGTGCTTCCGGACAAGATGACTGTTTACCAGGAGTGTTTACAGGCTTGCAATGCGTCACCGATTGATGCAAAGAAGTGTCGTAAACTATTGTCAAGATTATTGAGATTATTTTACTCTGGTGAGAGTTTCCCTAGAGTTGAGAACACGAACTTGTTTTTCTCAATTTCGAAGCTATTCCATAACAACGATCCATCATTAAGACAAATTGCGTATCTTGCAATCAAGGAATTATGTGCAGTTTCTGATGATATTTTAATGATTACTGCATCGATTATGAAAGATGTTCAAAGTGGAGATTCAGTTTACAAACCTGATGCAATCAGAACTTTATCGAGAGTTTTAGACGGATCAACGATCAATGCAGCTGAAAGACTTTTCAAGAATTCAATTGTTGATACCAATCAATCTATTTCATCATCTGCATTAGTTTCATCATACCATATGTTACCAATTGCGAAAGATGTTGTTAAAAGGTGGGTTAATGAAGTTCAAGAATGTATTACAGCTAATAAGAGTTTTATTACATCAACTCATGCACAACATGAACAAATTGGGTACGGTCGTGTACCTTCATCGACATTTATGTATCAATATCATGCATTATCATTATTATATGAGTTTAAAAATGGTGATAAGATGTCATTAATTAAAATGATTCAGCAATTGAACGAAAGGAAAACACTTAACAGTTCGCTTGCACAGGTACAAATGATTAGATTTGTTGAGAGACTAATTCATTCAGATGCAAGTTTTGTGCACAATCTATGGCCGCTTTTCTCCAACTGGCTCAACCACAAGTCTGACATGGTTGAATTAGAGAGTGCTAAGGTTGTTTTAGGTTTACATTCGAAGTTTACTCGTGAACAGCAGATGCACGCAATAACAACATTGCAAAATTTACTTTCCGTTCCTAGAACTGTTACCAGATTTGCAGCTGTAAGGATTTTAAACAAGATTGCTATTCGTGATTCTGAGAGTGTTGGAGTGTGTAATTTAGAATTGGAGAGACTTATGAATGATTCTAGCAGATCGATTTCAACATATGCAATTACTACGTTATTAAAGACGGGTAGTATTGAAAGTGTTGAAAGGTTAGTGAAGGCTATTTCTGGATTTATTGATGAGATTTCAGATGAATTTAAAATTATTGTTATTGATGCAATTAGAACGTTATCGTTAAAGTTCCCATCAAAGTACAAGATAATGTTACAATTTTTAAACGATGTTTTACGTGAAGAAGGCGGGTTTAATTTTAAGAATGCAATAGTTGAAGCGATTTTCGATATAATTAAATTTATCCCTGAATCCAAACCTGCAGCTTTAGAAATGCTATGTGAATTTATTGAAGACTGCGAGTACACTGAACTACTTGTTAGGATTTTGAATTTGCTCGGTAACGAAGGTCCAAAGACTGCACATCCGTCAACTTACGTCCGGTACATTTACAACCGTATTGTGCTTGACAATTCAATTGTGCGTTCAAGTGCGATTATCTCGCTATCCAAATTTGCACTTATCGGTGATGCTGAACTCGGTAAGAGTGTTAAGATTTTGCTTGAGCGGTCGTTGCAGGACGTGGACGACGAGGTGAGAGACCGTGCAGTGCTCTCATTGAAACTGCTCTCTCGCGAGGACGTGCAGCTTGCGAAACAGTATTTAGTCCCTGAATTCAAGTACAACCTTACAGTATTGGAGAGTGAGTTGACTAGGTACGTTGGCAGTTCAGATAAAGCGTTTTTCAAAGACGCGTTTGATATTGGATGCGTTCCAAAAGTCAGTGAGGATGAGTACAATGCGTTGCAGTTGAGGGAGAAGTTGATTGGTGAGGATGCTGAAACTGGTGATAGTGAAGATGGTGACAATGGTGACAATGTTGGTGGTGGTAATGGTGGTGTAGAAGGTAAGGATACGATTTCTGATATTACCAAGTATACTATTCAGAAGCAACAGTATGCAGCTGAATTGAGTGGGTTACCAGAAATTGGTAGTTACGGAGAGTTACTGCATTCATCAAGCGTTGTTGAATTGACAGAGAGTGAAGTTGAGATTGTTGTGCGTGCAGTGAAACATATTTTCGCTGAGCATGTTGTTGTTGAATACCGTGTTGCCAACACACTGGACGATATAATCCTTGAAGAAGTGAATGTTGTTGTTGAAATTGAGGAAGATGAAGGCGATGGTGTTTATAGTGAAGAATTCACATTACCAGTTGACAAGATTGAACCACATAGCAGTGGGAACGTCTATGTTTCATTTGGCAGGAATACCAATTTTGCGGTTGCACGTATTGCCAATACATTGACGTATGTTACACGTGATGGGGAAGAAGGTGAAGGGTACGCTGACGAGTATCAAGTTGAAGATGTTGCAATTACAGGTGGAGATTTTGTTGTTCCTGCGTTTACGAGCAACTTTACCAGTAAATGGGAAGAACTTGAGACTGAATCTAGTGCAGTGTTTAATTTAGGGGATGAAACAGATGTTGATATTGGTAGTATTGTTGAACGTGTTATTAATACCATGTCAATGATGCCACTTGAAGGTAGTGAAATTGTTGGTACTGCTAAGAACCATACAGTTAAATTATTTGGTCGTACGATTGATGGTTGTATTGTTGCGTCAGTTGTTAGGATTGCAGTTACATCTAAAGGTGTTATGATGAAACGTACAGTGCGCGGAGAAGCCGGTAAAGGTAGTGAGCATGTTGTTGAATTGCTTGCAAACTATTTAGTTTGAGTATATACAAGGTAAGTAGTTTAGTTATTTATATTTGGAAACCGAAAGATTTCATGCATTCTTTGTAGGAGGCGATTAGCGGTTCGCATTTGGGAGAGTCAACGCCGTTGATGAGTAAACACTCGTCACGAGCTGATTTTTCATCTTTGCAAACACAGCAAGGTTTAGGTTTAGCTGAGATGAGTTAGTATATGATGAGTGATGGTGTGTATATTGTTGAGTACTTACGAGTTGGTTCGGACATGTTTTGTGTGGTAAGAAAGAGAGGTTTGTTAAATGGGTTGATTTGTCAGTGTGGTGTAAAAAAAAAAAACAAGAGTGTGGAGGCTGTGCTGAGGTAATTTTATAGGTTATAACTTATTCATCAGCAATGATGAAATACGAGGCTATTGAAGATGGTAGTGGAGATAAATGCGAATTGCTTGGACCGTTTGCACTGTTTGTGCAAGGTGTAATGGGAGTTATTGTTGTTGGCACACTTGTTTGGAAGAGGTATCATGAAAGACCAGTTCGAAGACCATGGAAAGTATGGGCGTTTGATGTGTCAAAACAGGTTATTGGAGCATCGTTTGTGCATGTTGTGAATGTATTTATCAGTGTGATTAGCAGGGTGAGGATGCAGATGGGGGTAGTGGTAGTGGTGGTGGATGTTGTACCGATGCGTAAGATTGTTGACAATCCGTGTGATTACTATTTTTTGAATCTCCTATTTGACACTACTGTTGGTATACCGGTGCTATACGGATGCCTAATTGGGGTTACCAAAGTGACACGAATGGTGTTCCATGCAGAAGGCGTTGAATCTGGTGAGTATGGGGACCCGCCACGAACAAAGTACTATTTGAAACAACTAGCTATATACCTTATTGCATCAGCGGCCACGAAGGCAGCAATATACGAAACAATGGTTACATTCCCCGTGCTTGTGCATATAGCGATGTGGATGCTATCACGGCTTGACAAGTACCCGACGGTGCAGGAAGGGTTTGTGCTACTTGTGTTTCCCTTAGTGATGAACGTGGTGCAGTACTACGTGGTGGACACACTCATCAAGGGCAGGAATAGCTGTAGCAGTATTGCTTTAAACTGACCACAACTTTAGACACTCCCCAGTGGAAAACATATTCCCCACGAACTTTGTGGGCACCCACACGCAAATTACAGGGCCCACTCCAACGCAAAGGGTAGTACCTTGACAAATTCGAGAATCGCCCGCAATTGCGACAAATGCGGAAATGCGACAAATGCGGAAATGCGACAAAAGCGGAAATTGCAAAATTGCAAATTCAACGCGGTGTTTCCGACAATTGCATTCCATCCATTTATCACTGTATAAACAATTCTCTCTCTCTATTGTTTATAGAGTTCTCTTTTATTTCTTCTCTTTTGTTCTCTGCACCTCCCACTCGCACCAGCCACTGTAGAGAAGGGGGCACCAGCCACAGAGTAATACACACACATAGTAATACACACACCAATAGCCATTATTACTACCTTACTACCTTACTACCTTACTACCTTACTACCTTACTACCTTACTACCCCTATCCACACTAACACACTATCCACACTAACACAGCACCAGCAGCACCATCCACTGGCGTGGCTGGTGCTGTTGGTGCTGCTGCTGCAGCTGTGGCTGGTGCACCTTCCTAATTGGGCGCGCCTTCCCGATTGGGCGCCCGTGTTGACGTTTTGCCGCATCGGGCGCTTCTCCCCGTCCCGGCTTCGTCAGCTGTCTCCCGGCCACTGCTTCCGCTTTCTCTGCCCCAGTCAACCACACCTGCTTTTATTCAACCCATCGCCCACCTTTTCCTTCCACCTGAAACTACTACTCACTCTTTTCTCCCACTTCTCTCATCAATTAATCAATTACAAAAACAAAATGTTATCTTACGGTGATATCACACTCAGAGCTATCAATTTCGCTTTCCTTACAATCGTTCTTGGTTTATCAGGTTCACTCGCGGCAACAACTGTTTACCGTCACAATCCACAAGTTAATTTCTGTGTCTTTGTTGGTGCTTGGGGTTTGCTATCTTCAACTTTTTATGGTTTAGCAGCTTTCTTTGTCTCTTTCCTTGCTTCACCAATCTTCCTTGCAACTCTTGACTTTATCAATTTTGTCTTCACTTTTGCTGGTGCAACAGCTTTAGCTGTTGCTATTCGTTGCCATTCTTGTAGCAACAGAAAATATGTCGATTCAAATAAAGTTACTCAAGGTTCAAAAGATAGATGTAGAAAATCTCAAGCAACTGTTGCTTTCCTCTACTTTTCTGTCTTTGTCTTTTTATTCTCACTTATCATGCAAGCTTTGAATGTCGTAAAGAATGGTTTCTTTGCAACTTCTGTCTCAAAAACTCCAAGAACTGGTGTCCCAACAATGGCTCAAGTTTAAATTAAACTAAACTTAAAAATAAAAAGTGATACCTTGACATCTACAACACACTTGCTACTATTACTTCAATCTACTTACTACCAATTCCTATTATTTCTTTCGTATTACTTACTAATTACTTTATAATCTCATTTTACATCTATTTGTACCCCTTAACTACCATAAATCGTTCAATCGATTCCCACATCAATTCACTAATTTGTCGATCACGAAATCTTTGATTACGATCAAGTGAAATTACTTCAACATTCCAATTCTTAATATTGTTTGGTACAATATCTCCATTATAATTAACATAAAATCCTTTAACTTTTTGAAATAATTCATTTGGATCATTTAATTTATATTTCTTAAATTGCCATTCTTGTCCTGTCGTGAAAACTGCAATAACCCTTTCCCAGTATTCAGGTTTAACGAAAAATTTCTCAACATTTTTAACAACAACAAATTTAATAATTTTATTAAATCTCTTACTTTCACGTTTAATATGAAGTAAATCAACATTGTTATTACATTCATTAGGATCTTGAAATTTACCTTCTTCAAGGAATCCCTTAATATTACCCATAGTTAACATCGAAATAGCTGATGGTGATAGTATAATAATAGGATCTTTCTTATTCCCACTATTACTCTTATTACTACTCTTATTCTTAACAATATCCTTTTTATCCTTTTTAACTCCTTCCTTCTTTAATGGTCTAACAATCTTGTATTCACATTCTCTAATTAAATTACTAAAATCAATATTCTTCTCAGTACCACGTAATGCCTTATCATGATCAATCAATTCAATCTCATGTTTACTAATCTCTTTTAATAATTCATCATTCTCAATCTTCATCCTCTTAGATTCACGATAATCAATTTTCTCAATCTTACGTTTCTCTTCAATTTTACCTCCACCTTTCAAAAGCTCAATAAGTTTAGTACGTTCCATAAATGGTATAACCTTAACCCCTTTACTTGAACATTTTTCAATATATTCAGTAACTGTTGCATCTCGATTCTCCCAACAAACTAAAACACTCTTAACATCATACCCTTCAATACCTGACTCCCCACCACTTGCGAAAACTTCTTCAACTCCTTCAACTTTAACTACTTCCCCTTCAACTGAAACTCCACGTCCTTCACTAACCGCACTTTTAAGTACCTCAACAAATTTCATCTTGCCAAAAGTAGTACTCCAAGTTCATGTTCAACCACAACCACCACCACCACTTCAATTTTCTACATCAACAAAACTCTTCGCGAGAAAGCCTTATCCGAACAACACCATCACATCGCATGCTCATCAGCCAATGGACTACAACGGCAACACAAACCACACTTTCCTCTCCCGTGTCCTAGGTACAGTAGAAGAGGAAACTGAGAGACCCGCTTTCACAAATGACAGCGAAATAGATCCAATTTTAATGTCAGAAGTACCTTTAAATACACTTCACAGAGATATCAATTTCCAAAGTGATGCAGAAGAATCTGATATCGATTCTGATGTCGAAAACGATACAACTGCTAAAAACCAGTTACAAAATGAACTAGTTGACGAATTGAATCTTGATTTTGACCTCGAAAATCAACAACAACGACAACATCACCAACATGATCCACTCCGCTCCTTCATAACTACAATCGAAGACTCCGTAAGGTCCATTCACAGGAAGTCACAACAACCAACACAACATCCCACACAACCTCAACTGCAACGCTCACTGCCACCACCGGACAGAGCTCGTTGGTTGTGGGCCAACGTGTCCAATCTCGACGTCTTCCTCGCTGACCTTTACGCGTACTACCAAGGTAACGGCTGGGTATGCATTGCAGTGGCTAGAGCCTGTGATCTACTCGTTGCTGTCTTTGTCGTGCTCCTCTCAGCGTTCCTCACTCACTGTGTCGATTACAGCACCCTTTTCAGTGGTCAAGTAAACACACTTTCACAAGTCTGCAGCTCACCAGGTCACTGTATCGCAGAGGCACCCTTCACGAGGAAACTGTTCTACGCTGTCTTACTCATGTTACTAGCTGCTCGCACACGCAATGCGTACAAATCACTCACTCACCTTCACGACATCAAACTTTTCTACACTTACCTGCTAGAAATTGACGATTCAGAATTACAAACTATTTCTTGGCCACAGATAGTTAAACGAATAATGGTTGTCAAGGCACAAAACACAAATGCTGCAATGTCAAAGGACAAATCAAAACTAAACGCCCACGATATCGCCAACAGACTCATGCGCAGGGAAAACTACTTTATCGCAATGGTTAATATGAACGTGTTTGGTGATGCATTAAATGTACCACTACCACTACCACTCACCAAGTTCCACCTTTTTACGAAAACACTCGAATGGAACTTGAAATTGTGCATACTTGACTTCCTCTTCGATTCACATGGCCATCTCAAACGCAAAATACTAAGCAAAAATCACAGACTTTCTAATATAACAGAATTAAAGAAAAGATTCCGCATAGCTGGTCTACTAGGAATCTTTATATCCCCACTACTAGTATTCTACTTCACAACATACTACTTCCTAAAACTATTCTACGATGTTAAAACAAACCCTGGTATCGTCAACGCCCGCAGCTACTCTCCTCACGCACGCTGGAAAATGAGAGAGTACAATGAACTCCCGCACATCTTCCACAAACGTCTCACCCTGTCACTCGAACACGCTGACAACTACCTCGCAAACTTCCCAAAGGAACTCACAGATACCCTGCTTACATTTGTGGCATTCGTTTCAGGATCCCTACTCGCAATACTTGTCATCCTTACCCTAATCGACCACGAAAACTTCCTCAATTTTGAAATAACTCCAGGCAGAACAACGTTGTTCTACATATCCGCTCTGGGCGCCCTATTCACAGTATGCAAGAACTCAGTTTCAGACAAAAACCACCGCTACCTTTTCGACCCAGAGTCTTCACTCCGCAACGTTGCACAGTACACGCATTACCTACCGGCAACCTGGGACGGCAGATACCACACCGTTGACGTGAAAACACAGTTCTGCAACATGTACAATCTACGCATATACCTCATCTTCAAGGAACTATGCAGCTTGATCTTCCTACCGTACATCCTCTACTTTGCGCTACCGCGTAAGTGTGATCGCATAATCGACTTCTTCAGAGACTATTCGGTTCACGTTGACGGAATAGGGTACGTCTGCTCGTTTGCTATGTTTAACATCGATGACAACAAGGATAAAATCAGCAAAAAAAAGGATGTCAACGATAAAATGATGGCATCCTATATCCACTTTGTCGAAAACTATGGTAACACAACTTCAACAGAGGCACCCATGGCAACCGGTCATCGCATATTCACAAACCCAACCCATAACATCATCCGGAAACACAACGCTGGCGCTGTCACCGAAGACCACCTTGTCGACGTCAACAACAGCATGCTCCTCGGCGAGAGCTTTCAACTAGGCACCGACCACGCTGCTGCTAGAGCCGGACCCGCTGCAGGTTCAGACGACGATATCTCTCGCAGTACAGGTGGTGGTGTACTCGGACTACTAAATCAAGTTTATAAATATAAATAGGTTGTTTACACAGTTTAATGGCCTTTCCGCAGCTTCTTCTTCTCCCTCTCGTACTCGTTCTTTGCTGCACCTTCCTCGGTCTGGATAGAATTGTAAATACGAGCCATCTTGCTGTGATACTCTTCGTACTCCTGCTTCTTGCGCTTGATCTGTTCCCGTGCTTCGAACTTCGTGTCCCTCCGCAACTCCTTGAGCGCTTGCTTCCGTTCCTCCTTCACCTGGTGCTTCAACTTAGCAATCTCCTCACGCACAGCCGCTGGATCAAGCGGATCAGCATTGACAGAACGTGCTGAACGGTGCTCTGGATTGAACCGCTCGCTGAACCGTGGCGCAACCTGCGCAATACCAACGGCACGGTGCTGCTGCAGCTTCAACGGACGACGCTCACTCACAGAGACACGGTGAACGTTTGCTAGTTTGGCTGCAACATTCACAAGTCCGGCATGCGTGTTCCCCGTGTGCTTCACGTAATGTCTCACTATAGGGAGGAACGACGCTGTAAACTCAGGCGCTGCAGGCGTGTTCTTCACCATCTTGGTGATTAACGTGTCAAGTGTCCGTAACGCCTTCGCTAGGACACGGTCCACAAACAACACATCACCGGCTTCCTCTTCCGCTTGCTTGAACATCTCAGCAATAGACAGTGATTCATCGCCTTTCGCTGTTAGCTCGCTGCCAGATTCCCTAGTGAACCGCGTAGAGGAAGGTGCTGTCGAACATACAAGGATATGCGTCCACTCTTCAATCTCTTCAGGTTTTGGTACAGCTGCAAGGAGCACTCTGTGCAGGAATGTCACAACTTCAGGGATAACACGTTCTGAAATTCTCTCGTATCGAAGAAGCAAATCGCACAAGAACACTCCAAAGAACATGTCTTTCTTCCTCAACTCAGGTTTCATGAACTCAAGCGCTTCACTCGCAACAACGAGCGCTGGAATCACAACAAGGTGGTACTTGTCAGAGGTGGAGAACGTGCGGCCAATAAGCGTGAGTAAAACAGCGTCGGATTGTTTAGGGAACACAGCTTCCTCTCTCTGCAACAGCCTCTCGTGGAAATCAGTGAGATGCACTCTGAAAGCTGCAAGCATCTCTTCAGGATACTTCTCCGTTAAATTGCATACCGTCTTCGTGAGGAAATCCATGAGTTTCACGTATGACGCATTCTCGTGGCCGTGTGCCTCATTGGCTAACTCTAATGCATACTCTAGCATTACTGTGGTAAACACACCAAGCTTCTCCTTGTTACCTGCAGCTAGTTTGGGCTGGTACGTCTCAAACACTTTTTTGATAGTGACAACAGTAGCTTCGTAATCATCGTCCACAAACCTCTTCAACTCGTCAACGCTCTGAGGACACGTAAGCTTTGCCGCTGTGGTTTTAGGTTTCACTATAATCTTCTTATTTCCAATAGTAATAACGTTTTCCACAGGCTTTTGACTAGCTCTCTTGCTATTCTCATCGTCCTCACTTTCACTCTCACTCTCACTCTCACTTGCACTACCCTCACCTTCTCGTGGAGAACCTACACTAAACCCTGTCTCCTCGTCACCACTTCCCGCCCAAAAGTCGTCATCCAAATCATCAGCGACTGCTCCATCAGCTCTCAACTCTTCTTCATCACCTTCCATACGAGCAAGTCTCCTCCTTTCATTCTCGGCAATCCGTTCCTCTTCCTCCCTGCGCAACTCTTCCTCCGTCTTGGTTCTATCAGTTGGCTTCGCACGCTTGTCAAGTTTAGCCTCTGTGACTTTCATTTCATACTCGATATCAAACTTTGATTTACCGCTCGCATCGTCTGCCTTATCACTCACATTCTTAGTAACTGTACTGATCTCGTCCATCACATTCTCAAAGTCCTCATCCAACGCAGCAACACGGTCTTGGTTCTCCAACTGCTGCTGTTGTCTCAGATGCTTGTACTTCTTTGACTTTGCAATAACCTCTTTCATCACTTCCGCCTTGGTTTTTTTCCTCTCCGGTTGCGCTTCAGCTTCCACTGCATCAACATCAGTCACTGTCCTCTTTTTAGAGAAAAAATCATCATCATCAATGCTGTCCTTCAATCCTAAAGATTTACCTTGATGAGTTAAACCACCAAAATCTCCATCTTCTTGGTAATCAATGTTGTCATCATCGTCCAAATTGTACATCGAACTCTTACTCGCCTTTGCAAGTCTTTCCCGCGTAAATCTTTCCAACATCTTGTCTTCAAACGATAGTTTCTCGTTACCTTCACCGAATCTTCTAT
The DNA here is from genome assembly GCA_030570285.1 of Pichia norvegensis. Lineage (NCBI taxonomy): Eukaryota > Fungi > Ascomycota > Pichiomycetes > Pichiales > Pichiaceae > Pichia > Pichia norvegensis. The sequence goes on from JAJLVM010000009.1 coordinate 40,884, forward strand.
CTACTATACCACCGGCTTTACCCTTCCTACTTATCCGCTCCTCGTATTCTTTTCTTCTACTTTCTTCCCCAATTTGTTTAGAAATACCAGGCTTACCAACCGTAAGTTTCTTTTCCACAGCATCCGCCCTCTTGTTCCTAGAAACCTTCACATCGAAGGGGTTAAACTGTTCTCTGATCTCTTTCAAAACTTTCTCTTTATCGTCCTTGCGCAATTTATCTTGCGAACCTTTCTTCCCTTTCCCCTTTTTCTTTGAAAAACTTTGTTCCGTCAAACCGGCATTCTTCAAGCTCTCTCTGAGCTTCTTAAGCTGTTTTCCACCTGCCATGTTCTGCAGATCAATTGCAAATACTAACGTGAATATCGTTTAATTTTGGCTTAAAATTTTTCTATCCATTTTTGAAAAAAAAAAAAAGAATATGTGCTGCAGCGTGATGTCTCAAAACGGTAATCTCGATGCACCCCAAATTCTGTCTTCAGGCCACCGCATCCACTGTTTACTTGCTTTCCTTATCATCTCTACTCCCCTCATCATATCTGTTTTCCCAGCTTAAGCATGTCCGCAAGAAGAGTCGTCGTGACAGGTGTCGGTATTGTGTCACCACTAGGAATTGGTGCAAAACTTGCATGGAAGAACTTAATTGAATGCAAGTCGGGATTGATCTCAACTTCTCAACTTGAAGACGCAAAGGATTACGCTGACGTCCCTTCTAAAGTTGTCGGTAAAATACCTGTTTTCAAAGGCGATGTAAAGGACACACCGGAGGGGGTTTACAATCCACTTCAGCATTTCACCTTGCACGAGCTAAGACGGTTCTCACCATTCATCCAGTATGCAATGGTTGCTGCTGATGAAGCACTTAAGGACGCACGTTGGGATCCGAGTCAATTGACAGAAGAAGACCAGGTCAGATCAGGAGTTTCCATTGGTTCAGGTATTGGTTCATTTGAAGATATTATTATCAATGGTACTAATTATGAAAAGTACGGTTACAGGAAACTACAACCTTTACTTATCCCTAGATTATTGGCTAATATGGCAAGTGGTAATGTCTCCATCAAGTATGGACTTAAAGGTGTCAACCACTCTGTCAGTACAGCATGTGCGACCGGTGCTCATTCAATTGGCGATTCATTTAGATTTATCCGTGATGACTACGTTGATGTCATGGTGTGTGGAGCATCAGAAGCTGCATTGAGTCCAGTATCTCTTGGTGGTTTTGCACGTTCCAAGAGTGTAACTACCAGGTTTGCAGATGATCCGCCAAAGGCGTCAAGACCTTTTGATAAGGATCGTTCTGGATTTGTTCTCGGTGAAGGTAGTGGTGTCTTGGTTTTGGAAGAACTCGAACATGCCCTTGCCAGAAACGCCCACATTTACGCTGAAGTTAAAGGTTATGGGTTGAGCGGGGACTCAACTCACATTACAACTCCTAGTCAAGAAGGTGATGGTGCAAAGAGAGCAATGGAAATGGCCCTTAAAAGAGCAGGTGTAGATGCGAAGGATATCGGGTATGTTAATGCGCATGCTACATCGACACCACTTGGTGATAGAGCTGAAAACTACGCAATCAAGAGAATCTTTAATGGAAACAAAGATTTAAAAGTAAGTTCAAACAAGGGACAAACAGGTCATTTACTTGCTGCTGCGGGATCAGTAGAATCGATTTTCACTATATTTGCATTACAGCAAGGTATTGTTCCACCAACGGTTAATTGCGATAATCCAGGAATGCACGAAGACGATGTTGCTGAGGATTTCATTTTCGACTATGTTTGCAATAAACCTGTGAAGAAGGATTTCGATTATGCATTGAGCAACAGTTTTGGTTTTGGTGGTACAAATGCATCACTTTGTTATGCAAAATTTAAAAATTAGTTGATCTAGTACATAAAAGGTATGATTCTCAGCTGCTGCCTCAGTTGCTTTTGTGATTTATAAAAGATGTAAGACTGGTTTGCAGATATTGATAGATTTAACATAACCCATAGAACGATGAAAAAGTAAGACGACGAAGGATCAAGTAGAAAGCAACTTGCGTAAATAATGATCTCGTCAAAGTAATGAGGGCATGTAACATACTTGAACAATCCGCTTTGCGGCAAATTGTATTTCTTTTGCTTTGATAAAGTCATGTGGTTGTAGTATTGGTCGATGTATGCCAACATGAATAAAAGTAAAGATATGTACCCCAAACTGTTAATTTCTTCGTTATCACCGCATTGTAACTTCAAATAAGGTATTATGTTGATTGAAGTATAAAAGAATATTCCAACAAGGTAATGAAATATGTGAATTTTAGCTACTGCGGAGAACTTGGAAACAAAGAAACATTCGTACAATCTTCGTGAACTTTGCATGCAATTGATGCATATTATTGCATGTAATGTTTGAAAACAATTTTCATAGTTCCAAAAAAGTACAAAATTCAACCAAGATAAAGCAAAGTGGATTATGTAGAAATGTGTAAACCAATGTTTCGGAACGTATACATTGAAGCAAACGTCATTTTCGTTCTTCAAAGTTTTCCCATACTTCAAGAAGGGTTTAAGAATATCAATTCTAGAGGCAGCAAAAACACCAATGCATGAGATTATATAAGCTAAATTAATAACCCATAATATTCCCGTTGCTATACTATGTTTCATTTGAATATTTCATCAGTTAGTGTGAAACCTTAAAGTTGGCAAAAAAAAAAAGAAAAATGAGAAATTCAAACAAAACCGAGAGTGGACAAAATGGAAATTGTTTGCTGTTGTGAAAGTGTTTCGAATTCCCGCTTTTGTTTGTTATCAAACACATTACATTTGCGATACATCGCTAGACGAATATATCGTAAAATGGCTCTTCCTTTAGTTGCAATATACTATGGTCTTTTGATCATAGGTTCAATTTTGTTTTTACAAGTTTATGACCAAGATAAATTTATTGATGGCGGACATCAAATAATAGATACAATTTCTGACAGAAAGGAGTTATTAATGAACAAGATTGCACCGTATGTCAATGAGGTGACCGAAAAGTTCAATGAACAATTCCATCATGAGAAACAAACCACTATGGAAAGTGCTTACGAAACAGTTACCAACACTGTTGCTGCTAAAAAGGCTGTACATATTTACGATAAAATTGTTACAGAGTTGAGTGATTCCATTGTTGGTAAGTTCTTGCAAAAGATTTGGGCTGAAGTTGAACAATTTCTTGTTGAACATCCAGTTTTCTGTGAAACTAAAAACAAAATGTTTGCCTTAATCAATAATTACGCTGAAATCATCTACAACTTCAGTGCTGAAAAGCTTACTTTTCTTTCCGAAGTAGGTCCAATCAAGCATTTATTTGCTGAATATGGAAAATTACACAACGATTATGTTACTCCATATGTTGAGAGCTCAAGCGAATACGTTTCCAAATACATTGATATGTTCACTGAATATGTTGGCAACGGAATTGGCGAAGAAAACCTAAAATCAAGCACTGAACTCACATACACTTTTTTCATTGTTATTATTGCAGTTTTCATGTGTAAATTAGCATTGACAAAAGTTTTAAGAATGTTCGTTAAAGATGCATTTCAAATGAACCGCAGTGTTTCTGATATGTACAAAAACAGTCTTAGAAACACTACACATTCTCCAATCTATGAAACTATCAAGCAAAAGAGTGAACATGCTATGATTATTGATGAACTCGAATTGGTTGAGGTTGCTGAAGCAGCAGCTAATTCTACAACTTCATCACCATCCAACGCGAGCAATCGCAACATCCCAGGGAGCAATCGCAACACCGCAGGGAGCAATCGCAGAGAAGAAGAACACAAAGAAGAACAACAACAACAACAAAAAGAAGAACAAGAAGAAGTTGTGAAGAAAAACGAAAGTGACAAGTCACAGTCATCTAGATCTGCTTCTATCTCATCAACTACATCGTCTTTACGAGCACCTGTTCAACCACCAAGGACGGCATCAACTACGACACATACAGCACCTGTAACTGTCCATGGCACAAAGATCTAGTCTCCGTCCTCTTTTCATTGTATAACACTGTATAATCTAACTTAACTTGACTCAACTTTAACCTAAATCCTACAATTACTACCCAAACGGGCAATCCATTTTCCGCGCCTTGTTTTTGTCGCCTATTATTGCATTTCCGGCCCTGTCCCTTCTCCGAATGATTCCTTCCCCTGACGTCGGTTCCTTACCGTTTGCGCCACCTTTGCAACAACTACTTCTTCTATATATTAGATAATGTTTCAACAAGAAAAGCCTCAACAGTACAACCAAGGCGGTTATATTCAACAGGATTACAACCAAGGTTATAACAACAATTATAACAACAACTATAATAATTACAACAATCAAATGGGACAGCAATATCAACAACAGCAATACAACAACAACCAGGGTGGTCACAGAGGAAGCGGTGCCGCTTCTAATTTCTTCAAAAGGCTGTGGGATTCCATTATTTTCGGTGCAGGTGCAACCATTGGTAGTAGATTAATTAACGGTATCTGTTCTTAGAAAATGGTTGCTTTTTACATAGATAAATTTTAAATACTAGTTTATGAATGGATTTTATTTGAAGTAAAACCCATAAACGTTCCATATACGTTGTATACTTAACAGTTTGTACTCAATATTAACATCTTGATTTAAAAGCTCATCTACATCACCACAGAATGTCTCGTAAATGTATGCTGGCAATAAGCCTAATGCCAACTTTTTCAAATGTTTAACCTCTATAAATAATAATCCAATCTTGTAGCAGTCCTTCCCGTATATTTCATTACCTACTCTATTACTAACAACCATATGATCAATCAATTTTTCAATACTTCCCAAACTTTCACAAACACGGCTGCATATTTCAATATGTTTTAATTTTTCATTCTTTTCTGCATTTTCACCTCTATACCAACTCATTACTGCATTCTTCAGCATTATAAGGATCAAAATTGAAGGTGAAGCAGCAACAAACCCAAAAACTAACTCCTGACTCTTTAATATTTTATCAACACCGCTCAATGCAAGTGTTCCATCAACTTTAGTTTTCTGGATTTGAATCAAAATATTCCTCAACATATCACCTAGAATAATCGATTTAACAGGTGTTTTCAATTCTTTCTCATACTCACTCATTATAACGTCTAAATCACCATACTTAACTTTTTCAATTATTGCACTCTTGTCAGCAATTTCAATATGCGCATCATCTACATATTCTAAAACCATCCTTTCTAAAGATTTCAAATCAGTCTCTAAGGATTTCTGTGACATTAATGCGATCTCTGATTGATCATCGTGTCTTATAGTTTTCAAAATATTGTTAATAGGATCTATTATCCAATTGTTCCAAAATGATACTCCAGTTTCGTAAACGTATTGTGAAATTTTCTTAAAATATTCAAAACATTCCTCCCTTGCTTCTGAACTCGTTGCCAATAGATGAACATTATAAATAACAGTTGGAGCATATGAAAGAGCAACAATACTTCCGCAAAAGTACAATGGCCATGTCCTTGTCCAATATGATGGTATCGTATTTTTTCTCTCTGTCAGTTCTAATTCCTGAATAATATCTGACCTAGATTTCATAAAATCTAACAAAGAATCCACAGACCCTGTAGCTAAATCAAAATCATAAACATTGTTTTTCAACAATCCAACTGTGTGATTTACGATTGCAAATTGAAGGTTGTTCTTTTCATAAGAGGGGACATTCGTAAATAAAAATCCAAGCTTTGTTATGTTTTCCTTTTTCAAACAAATTAAATTCTTTCTCCTCCTTTCAATCTCAAATTTAGAATAAAAATATGGCAGTTTGAAAGTGACGTACCAAAAATTATTGAAAAGTGACCTCGATGCACGTTGCTTCTCAAGAATGAAACTCGTTGGTGATTTAATAAATGTTTCAATCATGTTATTCATTAAACTAATGGCAGATCTAGTCCAAAGAGTTAGTCTAGTAAAAATATCTTCACTGTATTCTGGTATCCAGTTGGGAATTTCTACATTCCTTTTAATATTCACTCTACTCACTTCTTTCAAAAATTCAACTATCTTGAGAGGTAAGTTTTGAATAAGGTAAAGCACAACAAGATGTTTACGTGATAAAACTTTTTCATAGTAACGAATATCATTCAATGCATTGAGTGTAGAATCAATCAAATATTTACTTGTATCCGTCATCATCAAAACTGTGATGTAAAGTATGCATATTTCAGCTAATCCTCTAATATTTTCATTGGAACTCTCCAACCAATTTCCGTCTTTGATATTCTCAGTACATTTGGTGAGAAGGTCCAATTCATAATCGTTTAACTTGATATCTTCGGCATCCTCTTTAGAATATTTCTGACTTACATCATAAACGTCAAAAACTACTCTTTTCACTTTAACGAATACATCATCTTCCTGTCCACTTTGTTCAACATTTGATAAAAGTAAAGTGGCTCTCTCCTTTACCAATTCTAAATCAGTAGCAACAAATCTCTGCGGTGTTAATACAGACATTGCTTGTAGTCTGCCCCACACACACACACACACACACCACACACACAGTAACGTATAAGTAGTCCTCGACACACAGTTAAGCGCGTGCGTACCCAAATTGGCAAATTTGGGCTCCGGTTATCGTTGAGGCGTACGTACACAATGTGCATCACCTAATACTCATCACCTATCATCCCTTTCCTCCCGCTTCTTCTTTTCTCCTCCTTTACACACAATTAACGGTACATTATCAGTACTTCTGTTGTGTTTGCTGAAAACTGTCTGGATATAATACACTTTTAGGGCACTGGGACACTCAAGAAATTTCAAATAACAAAGATATTGAACTACAAGATTTTAGCAACGAACTTCAACAGGAAACATCGAATAAATATCAACGGAAGAAAATGAAGTTCTCGCACTCTCTTCAGTTTAATGCTGTCCCAGAGTGGTCATCAAAGTATATAAATTATTCTGCATTGAAGAAAATCGCATATAATTTACAAAGAGACCATGTAGAGGAATTAAGCTCTAAAAGTCCTAACGAAGAAGTTAGATTCACAGAGGATCCTACCGATCCTTCGAATCCAATTGCCATTTTCATTAAAGCACTTGATAAGGAAGCTGAAAAAATTAACAAGTTTTATCAACAACAGGAAGAAAATATTTTCAGCCAATATGAAACTGTTTTAAAAGATTTTCTGGAGTTTGAAGTGGATTTTCCCTATGATAAAAGTGACGAACAAACAAGGAACCAATTAAGACAAATTTTGATGGAAATTATGGCTGATTATAATTCTAAATTTATGGAATATGCACATGACCGTGGTGATTTAGCAACAACATCTGATTCAAATGCGGACGATCTTGAAAATCATGGAGATGTTAACTATCCCATTTTTAGCCCTCAATCTGATGCAATTAATGGTAATCCAGAAGATGTAGATTCTCTTATTTTAACAAAGAGGAAATCCATTCCTGTTTTATTCTACGATGATGATTTTCATGTCACATTTTTAGAAGCTCTGAAAGCTGAAAAGAAAACATCAATTACTGGAGTTTTCACCCAATTGTCTGAACTCAAATCTTACATTGAGTTAAATAAAATTGGTTTTAGGAAAGCTTGTAAAAAGTTTGATAAACTATTACAAGTTTCGATAAAAGAAGATTATATGAAAAAACTTGATTCATTATACGTTTTCAAGCAGTCAACTTTTGATTTGTTAAATGAGAAACTTCACAATATAATAAAGCTATATTCAATATTTACACATGGTCATATTGAAGAAGCAAGGATTGAACTAAGTGCTAATTTACGTGAAAAGGTTGTTTTTGAAAGAAATACAGTTTGGAGAGATATGATTGGTATGGAACGTAAATCCCAAGCAGCTTATGCAAAACCGGATGTTTTAAGTGAAAAGAAACCATACAGATTGAAATTAGGAGCTGGAAGGGAAGTTACTATTCCACTCTTTTTAACATCTTCCAATTTCATAAAGATTATAGTCATCTCAACTTTAACTATTATACTGATTAATAAATCCCCATTTCAAGACATTCAACAAAAAAACTGTTTTGCAGTTTTGATATGTTGCTCATTATTATGGGCAACAGAGGCTATACCATTATTCACGACATCTCTCCTCTTGCCATTTTTACTCGTTGTCCTAAAAGTTCTTAAAAGTCCTGAGGGTGAAATACTTGATGCTGTGGAAGCCTCTAAATTTATTTGCTCTGCAATGTGGTCCCCTATTATTCTCTTATTGTTGGGTGGTTTCACATTAGCAGCTGCATTATCCAAATACAACCTTGATAAAATTGCATGCACATTTTTACTCTCCAAAGTAAGACAATCGCCATCTTCAATTCTATTTGCCATCCTTTTAGTTTCAACGCTTGTCTCCGCGTTTGTTTCTAATGTTGCAGCTCCTGTTTTAATGTATTCAGTTGTGCAACCAATTTTAAACACACTTAATGATACTACTGTCAATGGCAAAACAGTGAAAAATCAGTTTGCACAAGCTCTAGTGTTAGGTATTGCACTTGCATCAAGTGTTGCAGGTATGGCATCACCTATTGCATCCCCACAAAATGTCGTTGCTTTACAATTTATGGATCCTCAACCAAACTGGATCCAATGGTTTGCTGTTAGTATTCCTGTTTGTCTTTGCTGCTTGGTTATCATTTTTGTTGTTTTATTGTTTGCATTTCCATTTCAAAATACTACAATTGTACCAATTAATCAAACTCATGATGGTCTCAAGGGTAAACAAATTTTTGTTTTAGCAATTGCTTCTTTTACCATTGTACTCTGGTGCTTAACTAGTTTTTTGCAAAATGTGTTTGGTGATATGGGTCAAATTGCACTTCTCTCAATGGTGCTGTTTTATGGAACAGGTGTGTTATCCCAAGAAGACTTTAACAATTATCCGTGGACTATTGTTATTTTAGCAATGGGAGGTATGGCTTTAGGTAAAGCGGTTACTGTTTCTGGTTTATTGGCTACCATAGCTCATGGTATTCAAGTAAAATTAATGGATAAAGAGTTGCTCACAATTCTGATTGTTTTTGGATTCATTGTGTTGGTAATGGCTACATTTGTCTCGCATACAGTTGCATCACTAATCATTGTTCCATTAATTGCTGAAATTGGTAAATCATTACCAGATCCACATCCTAATTTATTAGTCATGTGTACTGCATTGATGTGTTCATGTGCAATGGGTTTGCCAACGAGTGGGTTCCCTAATGTTACTGCGATTGGATTGACTAATAATGTTGGTGTAAAATATTTGGATGTTTCTACATTTATTAAGATTGGTGTTCCAACATCCATTGGATGCGGTATGGTAATTGTCACTGTTGGATACTTGTGCATGAGAGTTCTTGGTATGTAGATTTGAATAGATAGTGTGTCATTATATATAATAATTGTTAAACATAGTCTCATTTAAATTGTACCAAAATAACGATCATCGATAATACGTGCATCAATGTCTCCAACACCGCCTGTAACTACAGCAACTTTTGGAAATGCAGCAAACATTCTACGTAAAGCGACTTCTGTTACTCTGTAGCAAACAACAATAATTTGATCCTCCTTAACACCATGATCTAAAAGAACTTTTATAGCCATCACAATAGCTGTTCCAGAAATTATTTCAGCTTCAAAAAGCAAAATGGCATCTCTAGATTTGAACTCTGGAAGTTTTTCCGTATGCAATTGAGGTTCACCTGTTTTCGAATTTGCTTGAATAAGAAGCTTACCTATTTGAACTGAAGGAATAGTTTGTCTCAATGCTTTTTGGAAAACATCACCAGATCGAATCATTGAAACCCCAATTACATTGGAAGTCTGAAAATATGCTTCATTTGAGGGTAACATATGATTTGTCGGTGTTGTTATTGTACGTCCACAATTCACACCTGACTCATAAGGTACAAAATCTAGTGCATACGTTATCAAAAGTGAGGCTATTCGGTTAAAGTTGAATATGAAATCATCAGCAGATGTTTCTCTATCAAGAATTGTAGTATCAAGTACTCTCAGTTGATTATTGGCTGGCATTATATGTACACGTGACATATCAGGACCAGCATGAAGACTGTTTAGGTGAGCAATGTGGCTATCTGATTTCTCCTTCAATTTCTTCTTCAAATGAGTAATTAGCATAGTTGTAGCAATTTTATTATCAGAACCTCTAGGTATGACAATATCAGCGTTTGACCTTGTTGGAAGTACGTATGCAATAGAGTTCGGTTTAACGAATTTGTTCCATTGTTGAATAACCCCTTCAATTGAACGACCTCTATGGATAATATCACGTAGTAATCTTCTTGAATAGCATATATCAATATCAGTATCGACAAAAACTTTAAAATCCATCAACTTCAACAGTTCTGGATGAAATAAAGCCATTATACCTTCAATGATGACAACATTGGCACCATATATAGTAATTTTCTGGTTTGGTTGTCTCGAGTGAGTTTTAAATGAGTAAACAGGAATATCTGTTTTTTTGCCAGCTTTTATGTTACGAACACATTCAATAATTGCATCAAAATCGTAAGCGTCTGGTTTATCAAAATCATATTTGTTAGCGTATGCAAGTTGAGACTGCTCTGGAGTTAGATCTTTGTAAAAATTATCTAAAGAAAGAAGGATTGTCCATGGTTGATTGATTGAGTTTGTGATTTCCTGCGCAACGGTTGTTTTCCCAGATCCACTGAGACCAGCTATTCCAATAATATAAGGAGAAGACCAAGGAGGTATGTAAGAAGTCATGTACGTGTCCTTTGTTCAAAGATTACAATGTAGACGCCGCTCTATAATCGGAGAATAGGTCCGCAAATTGAAAATCCGTGGTTTACGTATGTGGTCGGTACAGGAAAGAAACTAGCAATTGACATGAGCAACATTTTAATTTATTACAGAAATCTAATAATTATTACAAAAATTTAGTACAGTTGTCAATCACTCCAAATCAAGCTTTGTAATTACTAATTATATTGAATTGAATTATAGCCCTATTTGACTTAACATCAACAACCAGAATGCGGCTCAGCGGTGCTGCTAAATTTTGAAAGTAATCCAAATTCTTCATCTGTAAACGGTGAAGCAATGTTTATTTGCAACAAAGCAGGGCATAATGAAGAGAACAAGTGCTGGTGACGGGCCTGATTTGAAGCGGCAAAAGAACGAGAAATATGAGATGGTGTTTGAACATGTTGCTGTGGAAGATTCAGGTAGTGAAGAAGATACTACAAACTATGATATTTTACAATTAATTGAAGAAGAAGAGGAAAAGGAAAAATCTATCATTAAATTGAAGCAATCTTTGCCAATATACTCTTATAGGGAGAAAATACTGAATGCCGTTGAAGCGAATCCAGTCATTATTCTAGTTGGTGAGACTGGTTGTGGTAAAACTACACAAGTTCCACAATACCTTTTTGAAGAGGGTAAACGCGTATGTTGTACACAACCTAGAAGGGTGGCAGCGACAAGTGTTGCACAGAGAGTTGCTGTAGAGGTTGGATGTAAGATAGGTGAGGAAGTTGGTTATGCTGTGCGTTTTGATAGAAAGTCTAGTGTGAAGAGTCGAATCAAGTACGTCACTGATGGTATACTTGTTCGTGAGTTTAGTGAAGACAAGATGCTGAGTAAATATGATGTTATTATGGTCGATGAAGCTCATGAAAGAACTTTGAATACTGATATTTTGCTTGGGTTATTGAAACAATTAATTTCTAAAAGACCCGATTTACGTATAATCATTGCTTCTGCAACAATAGATGCAGGTGTTTTTAGTGATTTTTTTGGGGGTGGAGCTCCAGTTCTCCGTGTTCCCGGAAGAACTTATCCAGTTGAAGTGATGTATGCGAAACAAGCAGAAGCTGACTATGTTCGTGCAGCGTTGAGTACAGTGCTACAAATTCACCAAAATCAAGGACCGGGTGATGTATTAGTGTTTCTTACAGGGCAAGAAGAAATTGAAACTTTAGTTGAAAGTTTAGAAGAAGCATGTCGAAGGCTTAATATCAACAATTTGCGAACGTTACCTTTATATGCGGGTTTACCAGCCGAGGAACAAGCCCTAGTTTTTGAACCACCTTTGAAAGGGGTGAGAAAAATAGTTGTAAGTACTAACATTGCAGAAACATCGGTTACTATTCCTGGTATTGTTTATGTTGTAGATAGTGGTATGGCCAAGAATTCTGTTTGGGATAGCAGCGGTAGAGGGCAGATACTTGTTGTTGAACCTTGTTCACGTGCAGCTGCAGATCAAAGGAAAGGTAGAGCTGGTCGTGTTTGTCCTGGTAAATGCTTTCGACTTTACACCCGGAAGGCATATTTGGAAATGAGACCATCTGCCATTGCTGAAATTTTGAGATGTGATATGTCTGGAGTGGTATTGTTACTTTTAGAATTGGGAATTCAAAACTTATTAGAATTTCCGCTTGTTGAAAGACCTAGCATGAAAGCATTGGCGTCAGCATTGGATACCTTGTATGCCCTTGGAGCTGTATCGGTTCAAGGTCAACTTACAGACAGAGGTAAAAAGCTTGCACGATTACCGTTGACACCAATCATGGGTAGATGTATTATAGAAGCAATCCAAATGGGCAAAGAGGTAGCTCAAGTTATTTGCGCTGTTGTTGGAATGTTGGAAGCTGGTAGCAATCAAGAGGTTTGGTCGGCTAAAAGAGGACCTCCTCCAGAAAGTATCAGCGTCATTGGAGGAGATATGTTGACCATGTACAATCTTTGGGTTTGTTGGAAAAAGGCAGGAAGTAGTAGAGGCTGGTGCAGAGATAGAGGTGTTGCATATAGAGCATTAACGGCAGCAGAAAGAATACGTGTACAATTAGAAAAGATGCTTCACGTTGAACGTACTAATAAGAACAATTTATCGATTCTAGAAGATATTTTCTCGATAAAATGTGTGAAGGCGTTATCTGCTGGATTGTTCCTTCATAAAGGTACATTATCACAGACAGCACCTCAAGTGATATATTCTACACCACATGGACCTACAACTCTTCCAACAAGAGGTCGTTCCGTTCTTGGACCACTTCTGTTAGAAGGACCGCCACCAAAGACGGTTCTTTACCACCATACCGTTTCCTCTAAAGGCAAAATGCCAGTTCTCAGTCTCGTTGTCGGTGTAAGACCAGAATGGCTAGCTGATTACGAGGTGACCTTCTCCACTGCAGTGTAAGCAGCTTCATCAAATCGACTTCAAATACACTGTTCAGCGGTGTCACGTGTGGAATGGCCCGCTCCTTTCCGCGCCCACTCCCGCAAGTTCTCAAATTCTGTGCACATTGCTCCGAACGTCATCTGATGCGGATGCAGACATTTTTCTACAAGAAGTGCTGTACTTGCCGTGTTCACGGGCCTTCCGGTTACACTCTCCTTCTTCAATTCAGCATCCAATGTCGTCGGTGATCTTTTATGCTGCTACAGAACCGCTATATAATGCTGCTGTAGACTTTTACAAGTCTATTGGCTTTTCATACTCTGACAATGGAGTTTTAACTTCTGACCATGCTAATATCACAATTAAACTAGATCCGGAAAATGCACAATCTCCTGAAGAAATCCAGCATAACATTGAAGTTCTCAAATCAACAACTAAAGATTGGAGAACTTTACAATCTACAATTGTTATGCATTCAATTCCTGAAAATGTGGTCCCACTAAGGTCATATCCTAACAATGTTAACCCAACTGAAGTTTACACTTTAGATCCATTAGGAACAATCATTGGATTCACTAACAATGATTCAGCTTATTCTAATATCCCTCATCACAAGCATGTTGCTATTTCAAATACAAATGCTTCACAAATGGGAAATGCATCCATTACATCCGTTTTCACTGAACAACATCATGGTGGAAAAAACATTGCTGTTATGACATCTGGTGGTGATGCTCCTGGTATGAATGCAAACGTTAGAGCTATTGTTCGTACAACTCTTGCTAGAGATTGTAATGCATTCGTTATCCACGAAGGTTATTCCGGATTAGTGAAAGGTGGACCTAAGTTTATAAAAAAAATGAAATGGAGTGATGTTGATAATTGGTTGATGATGGGTGGTACTAATATTGGTACTGCACGTTGTAAGGAATTCAGAGAACGTTCTGGTAGACTTGCAGCATGTAAAAATATGATTGAAGCAGGAATTGATGGTTTAATTGTTTGTGGTGGTGATGGATCTCTTACCGGTGCTGATCTTTTCAGACAAGAATGGCCTTCTCTTATCAAAGAATTGTTTGAGAAAAATGAAATTACTGAGCACCAATTTAATACGTATCAACATTTGAATATTTGTGGTACTGTTGGATCAATTGATAACGATATGTCATCAACTGATGCTACTATTGGTGCATATTCTTCCCTTGATAGAATCTGTAAAGCTATTGATTACATTGTTGCTACGGCAAATTCACATCAAAGAGCTTTTGTTGTTGAAGTGATGGGTCGTAACTGTGGTTGGCTTGCCTTAATGGCAGGTATTGCTACTAGTGCAGATTACATTTTCATTCCAGAAAAACCATCTAAAAAGTCTGAATGGTCAGAGTCAATGTGCACAATTGTTTCTAAGCACAGACAAAGAGGTAAACGGAAAACTATCATTATTGTTGCAGAAGGTGCAATCACTTCCGATCTTGTGCCAATCACCTGTAATGATGTTAAGGAAGCGCTTGTCAGCAAACTAGGTATTGATACTAGAGTTACTACTCTTGGTCATGTTCAAAGAGGTGGACCACCTGTTGCATTTGATAGATTTTTGGCAACAATGCAAGGTGTTGTAGCTGTTGATACTATTCTTTCTTCTACACCTTCTACACCTTCTCAAATGATTGCAATTGCTGAAAATAAAATAGTCAAAAGAAATTTGGTTGATGCAGTCAAACTTACAAAATCTGTTGCAGAAGCAATTAAGGCAAAAGATTTTCAAGGTGCTATTGATTTAAGAGATAATGAATTCAAAGATCATTTGAATTATCTCATGCAAATCAACTCAGCTGACTTTGTACCTCCTTCTTTACCACCTCCACAAAGAAAGAATTATGCTATTATCAATGTTGGTGCTCCAGCTGGTGGTATGAACTCGGCAATATATGCATTTACTAACTTTTGTTTATCAAGGGGACATACACCATATGCAATTTATAATGGTTTTAGTGGTTTGGCGCGTCATGAATCAATACATACTATTGATTGGCTCAATATTGAAGGTTGGAACTCTTTAGGTGGTTCCGAAATCGGTACTAATAGAAGTACACCAAATTCTGTTGATATTGGTAAGATCGCCTATTATTTTACAAAATATAACATTCAAGGTTTAGTATTAGTGGGAGGATTTGAAGCTTTAGAGTCTTTGCAACAACTTAATGCTGCTAAGATCAACTATCCAGCTTTCCAAATTCCAATGGTTTTACTTCCTTCCACTATATCGAATAATGTTCCTGGTACAGAATATTCACTTGGAAGTGATACTTGTGTCAATCAACTCATTGAATACTGTGATATCATTTCTCAATCTGCAAATTCTACTAGAAATAGAACTTTCGTTGTAGAATGCCAAGGTGGTTATTGTGGTTACATTGCCAGCCTTGCACAACTTGTTACTGGATCACTTGCTGCTTATGTTCCTGAAGAAGGTATTTCTTTGGAACAACTAGATAAAGATATTGAAACTTTAAGAGCTTTGACTGCAGCTGATAAAACACATACTGGTCATATATTAATCAAATCTGAATATGCATCTTTGGCATTATCAACAGAGAAAATTTCCGAAATTGTACAAGAAGAATCACAGGGTATGTTTGACTCTAGAGTTGCTATACCAGGACACGTTCAACAGGGTGGATTACCATCCCCAATTGACAGAATTAGAGCTACTAGATTTGCAATCAAGGCGGTTGAATATATGGAATCGTTAGATACAGCTGTCATTGATGAATCATCAGCAGTTGTCCTTGGTATTGAAGGTTCCAAGGTACATTTCAAGCCAGTTGAAAGCGTTTGGAATGAAGAAACAGTTTACGGCAAAAGAGGTCGTAAAATGGTATTCTGGGACAAGATCAAGAGTGTCGCAGATATGCTAGTAGGTAGACAAGTAGTGTAGGAAAATTAATTTTTATGTTCATATGAAGACAATCAAGTCTATAATCTAATGTATATTGAAACTTCTTTGAAGTGTACAAACAAAATTAGGGGTGTTGCAATGAATTCATTTTAAAAATGAGCAGAGCTATATACATTTTGGAAATATTCAAAGTATTGAAAAAAAAATTGTTCATTTTTCAACACCTTCATCAAATTTTATTTTTTGCTTTTACACTAACTGAACAACTTGACTAAACTTGTCAGTCTACAGTTCCTGCAAAAGACCGGAGATCGTTTTGCAAGATATAAAATTCTACAACTTAACTTTGCTTTGCTTTGCTTTTGTATTGGACTATATCATGCAGTGAAAACTTGGTGTTCTGGTCTATCTTAATCAAGCCGTTATTACTATCTTACAATTATATCTGGGCTCTGAAAACTACAGCATTCATCTAGGAAGTTCTTTATCCTTTATTCGTACTCTAACAGCTTTTATAAAGCGTGGTAATATTAGCTCCACAGTTCCCTCTCCTTGTAGACACTCTAAATTTATAAGGTCAGCTCTTCACAATATCTAAACCAATTTGAAGCATACATCACGCGTAAATGAGAAAGTTCATAGATCGTTTTATCAAAATGTAGCTGTCACAATGAGTATCGTGGCATTACAAAAAGAGTCATTTGACTAGCTTCAATAATACTATTAAATGACATGAGCTAGTCCTTGAAGTCTTCTAGTGCATTCGGAAGATAAGCTTTGAAAAAATTGTTCAGTTCATGCTGCAAATCTATTTTATTCAATGGGAAGGTTAGTACCTTACCAACTTGGTCAATCTTTACAACTATTTTCTTATCCATTGCAAGTTTGGAAACACTTTGTAAAAGTTCTAATTCTGTAATCCCTGTTATACTTATAAAAGTATCAAATTTGATAGTGATAAATCGATTTGAAGCAACAATTATGTTCCAATTGATGCTCTCCTGCCGGAATTCATTATCGATAGGAGTAAATTTGCAAGTTTGCAATCCTAGATTGACTCTATCTTGAAGTTTCTCCACGATTCTTTGCTTTGCGTAACTATAAGGAGCTGATATCAACATTTTTCGAAACCTCGATAAGTTGGTTGGTATATATCCATAACCTGAACCGTCTTGCCCAAGAATGGAATTCATTGTGTTTAGATAGGCTTGTGGAGATGTAATTGAATCTAGCTGGGCATCATATATTATGTGAAGTCTGTATATGATGAATTTGGAATACTCATCAGTATCGCATATTCGCAATAACTCAAGACATTTTTCTGCTAAATTGAAAGATGTAGAGTTCAACAGCTCAAATTCAAATGAGGTACCAGGTGCCATTGAGTTTGTATCTATAAAAGAAAGCATATCAACACCATGTACGTATGGCGGTACTGAATTCAATAGGCAGAGAACTTCACTTTCCTTCTTCACTTGTTCGTGCTTCAATATGCCCTTTTTCATTCCCGCCACAACATTGTTGTACTCATCCCGTAATCCACACATCCCTTCTGTTCTGCTGCAAGTCTGTACGTTACTGTTCATCCTTGCATTACCCGGTTACTTGCTTATATTCATGAGATGTATTTTGGCAAGCACGTGATACAAATGAAAGAAACTGAAGAAAAAGGCGGCTCAGCGTGTTTATGGTAAACGCGGTACGAAGTTCAACGCGGAACGAGAGTTATTGTACTTTTTCAGATCTCGTATAAAGTCTAATGGGTTTGCTGGTGAAGAGTATTATCTTGTTTGACTTGAAGTGCTTTGAAAACCAAAGATGTTGTGTTGTTTGAAGAAATGCTGGTTGACCAGCTTAATCAAGTTGGTATTTTACGGATGGATGATATTCTATGTAATGGATTATTTGTTTTATTCCTGGTTACCACGTAACTATATCTTTGACAGATATGAATTACAGAATATGGTTAAGGAAACCATTGCAGAATATGAAGGGATTGATGATAAATTTTCCATGTTTAAGACTTTAGAGGAGAAGATCACAGCAAAGTATGGTAAAGAAGTAGTAAATCCATTAAACATGGACGACTGGATTTTCAATAATGCTGGAGGAGCAATGGGTACTATGTTTATTCTTCATGCATCTATCTCAGAATATCTTATTATTTTTGGTTCTGCAACAGGTACAGAAGGTCACACTGGTGTTCATTTTGCTGATGACTACTTTACAATCATTTGTGGTGAACAATATGCTGCTTACCAGAATCAATTTGATAAGTCAGTTTACAAACCAGGTGATCAACATCATTTATCAAAGGGATCCGTTAAACAGTATGCAATGAAGGAAGGTGGATTTGCTCTTGAGCTTGCTCAAGGTTGGATTCCAGCAATGCTACCATTCGGTTTCTTAGATACATTTGGCTCTACCATTGACCTTAGAACACTTTGGTGGACTATCTGGCTGACCGGTAAAGATATGGTGAAAAATTTAGCTAGAGGTAAATTTTAGAAACTACTTCTGTATGTATGGTTACTAAATAATAAAAACAATTATTCCAAAAAAATGTAGCTTTTAATTACTTATTGACGAGAAAAACTAGATGCCAAAAGTTGCTACCTTATTTAATATTTACAGAATATAGCTGTGGCAAATTAGTTTTCTTAAAACATTCATCAAATACTTTACCAATTTAAAGAAATTATATAGCCATGAAAACTAGTGTAACTAAAGTTTTGAGTTATGAACAAATTGATATCCTTTCTCGACATCGGTAGCAACTTTTGCAGCAGCCACAGCAACCATTTCAGCTTCTGCTGAACTGATACTTTCAGGGAACTCGATTCTCTCAACTCCATTAGAAGAAAGTGAAAGTGGGACACTAAAATACTGTGTCTTGCTTTTTACAACAGCAGGAATTTTGTCAACTGCACCAGGAAGTTCATTAATTTTAACAAATGCAATTTCTGTGACTTCCTTACCAGTAACAATTGAAGTGACAATACTTTCTACAAACCTATTTGCAGCAGTAGCCATTGATAATGTTGCCGATCCTTTACCATCTTTAGCCTTAACGACTTCATCACCACCGAAACGAACACGATGAACAAGAGCATCATAAACATCAGATTGAAGTGATTTAGCCCATTTATGAATAATTGGAACAATTGAATCACCAGAATGTCCACCGATTGCATACACACTACCACGAAGTTGATCTGGTTTAACGTTTCCAACCACGGTAGCAAGGAATTGTTCTAATCTTAAAGTGTCAAGAGTTGTAACACCAAAGACTTTACGTGGGTTGAAAACTCCAAGCTTTTTAAGTTCTTCAACAGCAATTGGAACAGTTGCATTAACCGGATTAGAGATAACACAAATAAAAGCATTAGGACATGCAACACCAGCTGCATGAACTAAAGACTTAACGATACCTGCATTAATTTTGAACAAATCGTCTCTTGTCATACCAGGTTTTCTCGGAACACCGGCTGGAATTAAGACGATATCTGAACCTGAAAGTGCAGTAACAACCGTTGTGGTATCAGTACGACTTTTAGGAGTATATGCAGTAATAGTCTGAGTTGTTGGGATGTGAGAAAGATCTGCTGCAACACCAGCTGCATTGGCAATATCGTATAGAGAAAGATCAGTAACTAAAGGATTCAAACGAAGTAAAAGTGATAAAGGCTGGCCGATACCACCAGCAGCACCTAAAACTGTTACTTTCACCATGCTTGTTTAATAGAAGGTTTTCCACTTAGACAATAAGTTCTATTGATTCTGTTATAAAGGACCAGGGGACGTGGATGGTGTATGCGGGGTAAAGCATCGGTGTAAAACGTCGAGAGAATTTTCGATACGCTGAGTCATGCATCACGAGCGATAACAATCGAAATGCACCGGGAAACACTGTATTTGCCAACCGATACCGGGACATTAATGCTTCTGCAAAGGCTGGACTCTGTCAGTTGATGAGGACAGGGGTCCAATTACACCGATACACTTTGTTACATGATTTGCGTTGCTCTGGTCTTCCGCAGTCCCTGCCTCTATATATACAGCAAAGTACAGCAAACGGGCAAAGGTGGCAGTGTTGACCAATTACCGCAAGATGAGCAACACCAAATTTGCAACACTGTTCAAACTAATAAACAGTATGTACTTTTTTTTCCTTACGTCTTTGAACAACACTCATCGCAAGACAGTTGATGCTTGTTGTTCGTCTGACTTAGTCGGGAATAATTTTTATCCAATCAACACGTCAGCTGAGCCTCCGAGTTTGGTTGAACAAATGGGGTCATTTCATGTAGTGTACACTTCCGTAACAGTCACTTTCGTTTGCAAGATCCACAGTATCTGTGCAACCGTTAACAATGTTTACTACTCTAAGGAACCGTCCAAATGCTCTATTTGTCCGCCACTCTTCTTCTTATCTTGCTCCAAAACCTGCAGGACCTACCCATCCTGAACTGTCACCTGCCCAGCGGGCTTACTTGGAAAGGGTAATCAGAGTTGACCAAGCTGGTGAGCTTGGTGCAGATTTGATCTATGCTGGCCAGTATCTTGCTCTTTCACACAATAAGAAAGTGAAGCCTGTTATTAAACATATGTGGGAACAAGAAGTGCATCATAGGAGTACATTCAATGCATTACAGAGCGAACATCGTGTGAGACCATCCCTTTTAACACCATTGTGGAAAGTTGGCGCCTTTGGTATGGGATTTGCTACAGGTTTTATGAATAAGGAAGCAGCAATGGCGTGTACGGAAGCTGTGGAGACCGTGATTGGTAAACATTATAATCAACAATTACGAGTATTAACTAATAACTTCCATGATGAAGCTGACTCTCCAGAGATTCAACATCTGCGATCAACGATTAAAGTTTTCCGTGATGAAGAGTTGGAACATCTTGATACCGCTATCGAACATGATGCTAAAAAAGCAAGACCTTACTGGTTATTAACTGAAGGTATTAAAACAGTTTGTAAAAGTGCAGTTTACCTCGCTGAAAGAATTTAATTAACAAACTATATCAAATCAGAATATACATTTATAGCGTTAATGACCGATTCACTTACCTTATCTGTATCTGTCCATTCTTGTAATGTTATATGTTCAGTTTCCCTCCCCCTCCCGCTGATACTTTTTCCGTAGCCTTTCCATATAAAATCAGATTTCATTTCCGGTGTCAATTCTTCATCGCCAAATTTCACTACCTGTGATCCAACCATACGATAAATAGATTTCACTACAGCTAATAAATCCGCATATGATATTAACCCGTCATTGTCACGATCATACATTTGAAATGCCCATGTTAGTTTCTCTTCAACTGTTCCCCTGCTTGCAACGCTAAGACTGCGCATGAAATCACCAAAAGTAATACGTCCACTCCTTGACGTATTCATCGCATCAAACGCATATGTAGCAAACTCTGTAGCATCCCCAAATGGATAAAATTGACGATGAACTTTGATAAATTCGTCCTTTGTTAATTCACCACCTGCCACATCTCGACGGAAACCTTTATACCATTGATGTAATTCCCGACTGCTAAACTTTGTTTCCGCACGTAGCGCAGCAATATCTTCGTTGCTCAATTTACTCGTCTTTTGTCCCATTCTTTGTTGAGTTTAGAGGAAAGGAAACCAAATGTGACGTTTGATGTTGGCCTAAACGTGTTAACTCCTGAAACAGAATTTCTATTCATGTTTATAGAAATCACGCGTCACGTGACTATGGTATATAAAGATATTAAATCGACATGGTTTGTACAAAAGATATATAAAAGCGTGTTCAAGGGCTAAGTAAGCAGAATGTTACTTAAGGCAATGAGGAGGATTCCAAAGAAAGCCCAGTTTAGAACTGTCTCTTGTCTACCACCAAAACCGATGGCAGAAGTAAGCATTTGCAATGAGATGAAAGTAAGAAATCCTGATGTCAAGGCAAGTAGTGACGCTTGTAATAATGCAGCTGTTGGAGAGTTTGCGTCTAGTGCTCCTCTAAAAGTTAGGTATCCTGCCAGTGCACCAAGTGGTTGACTAAGTGCTCCAAGAGATCCACTGCAAAGAAGGGCTTTGCCTCTGGAACGAAGTGCCATATACAATGGTAATGTCATTGTAAAACCTTCAACAAAATTATGGATAAAAAGGGAAAGGAATATTGTTAACCCTAATTCAGGTTCTGTTTTAGAAGTTGAATACATGATAAAACCTTCAGGAAATTTGTGTAAAGTGATAGCTAGTACTGTTTGTACACCAATTGATAATAAACGTGATAGTGGGGTCTTAATATGATGATGATGATGATCAAATTCTTCAACATCTGTAGCAGTTTCATTTGTTGATAGTGGAGTACATTGATGTTCAGAATTTGATCCGTATGATTGTACTCCATCACTTGATATAAGCGGTGAAGAAATGTCGAGCGTTGGGAACTTGCGTAGTAAAGTTGATCTATCTGTTAGTAATGTACCATCGGTGTCATCGATGAATAAAGCGTTTTCCTCACTTGGATGAGTACAAAAGTGCAACATTGATGGTTGCGCCGGTGCATGTGTGTGAATCTCCAAATGACGATTGTGTCTGCTTCTTATAAGTTCAAAGCAACAATCCAAATCGCCATAACAACGTCCTTTGAATGTTTCACCGCGTAATGTCTTCAGTGAAAGATCTGTGAATGACATAACTTTCTTTGGAATGGCCCCTGTTATATCAGAGTTAGTGTGAGGTACATGTTGCAAAGGTGAGTCAACAGGTTTACGGGGACAAACAAAGTGATGCGTAACCGGTGTTGGAGGAGGGATACTTGAATGTTGTAAACGTTCAGTATATCCTGGTGGTGATTCATTCTTAAGGTTACTATCGTGATTATGATTATGATTATGATGACCTGTATTTCCATGGCTGTGAGAGTGACTTGATGCATTTGAATCTGTGTTAATATTGTTATTGGTATCATTATTGACATTGTCATCATTGTTATTATGAGTATGGTGGTGATCTTCAGAATGAGATCCGTCATGACTGTGGTGATGATCTGAGTCGCCATGTACGCAATGGACCAAACTTTCACTTGTAAAGAAATGGATCATTGCATTTAGGGAAGAACAGATAAGTATACCGCCAAAGTAGCAAGTGTATTCGACAAGTTTTAAACGAATTGGTTCTGCTGCAAGTGATGGTACATTGTATAAGTTTTGGTGGGATTTCGGTAAAAGTTTGTACAAAGCAGTAAACATCAAGGATCCTGCAGATAATGCAAGAGCTGCAACAAGGAATGCAGTGTCATGGGCAATGTTGAATGGTTTAGCTGCTGCACGTTTTGGGAAAAGAAATGCATAGATGACATCGAGGTAAATTGTGGAACACCCCAGAAGGGTGATGACAGATGTAAGTCCAACAAGAAACCAGCCCTGATCCATCTGTATAAAGCTGTGTCAATAATGTAGAAGAAGAATGGAGTAGTGTCGCAAACACCAGCAATTGCTTGCATAATATAGTTACTCTGACCAGGTGACCATGATTCGGACCGCCCAACCAGCACAGTAGAAAAAGTGCTCTATAATATTTTCCCTTCAGCGGGTATTTCTTAGTCCCGAGATAACAATGTCATTACTATCTACGTATTTTACAAACCGTACTGTCAGAAACCAAGAGTTCTACTAAGACCTTGTTAGATGTTCCTCTGCATCCCAGCTGTGCTGTTCATCAGTTGTCCCTATCTGGTTACTCATCATTTAGTACGGGAGGAGCGCTATGTCGTCGCTGCAAACAAAGAGTACGGCAGATATGTCTTTAACAAAGACGTGTCGTTCACTACTATCCATCACTCTTTGCAGTGTACACCTGCACACTGGCTGGCAAGCGTCCTGGAAAAAGAAGATGAAAGAAAAGAAGAAGGAAGAGACAGAAGCTGGAATTTAAATGCAAAATAATTGTCGAAATGCGAAAATGCTTAAATGTGAAAATGCAAAATGCAAAATGCGAAATGCAAAATCGAGAAAAATCGTAAACTTGAAAAATTGCAAAAAAACCTGGCAAAAAAAAAGAGGGTTTTTTCATCTGTCTTCGTTTCCAGGCCTGCCATTGCTTTCGCCCAATCGGGAAACCGTTCCGCTACGTCGTGCACGATACCTATGAAGGCCCTTGTAGACTCTGAAGTCTTACCTGATAAGAGTAGAACAACCCCCACTTGTGTGAAAGGTCCCTGACCGGGTCCGTGGTGTTTTTCATTAACAATCCTACACTCACACCCATGCTACCACCATCATCACCTTCAACAACTCTTTCTGTAGAGAAAGACATAGAAGCATCAGAAAGTATCCGCATCAAAGAAACGGAACCGGTAGCTTCAAAAACTCCGACTACCCGCAATCCATTTTATTTTTTCCGTAAAGAAGACACCTATCTTCTTGTGCCAGCATTAGTTTCTAATGGTCTTTGTGCAGCTACTGATGTAGCTAATACAATTCTAGTGCAAAGATTATTTAGTGCTCTTACTGACTTTCAAACTGGAAAGTACTCCTCTAAATATGACTTTCTTCATCAAATCACTTGGCCTGTTGCTGGTATAGTGTTAGTTGGTCTTGGTTCCTTCCTTCTAGGTTGGGCTGAAACATCCCTTTTCACATACCTTGGTGAACGTCAACAAGTAAGGTGTCGTCATCAGCTTTATGAATCGCTTTTAGCAAGAGAGTTTTCTTACTTCCATGCCACGGACAATCTTGATGGCGACCTTATCCAACTCAATCGTTCAGTTGAAGAGTTTCGTTCATCTATTAGTGAATGTCTTTCTATTCTTTTCAAAACAGCCTTTTCAATTGTAGCTTTACTGATAATTTCAATGATATATTCTTGGAAACTTACATTGCTTATATTCTCGGTTATTCCTGTTATAATACTCTCAATCTTGATATTTGGTGGTAAAGTTTCATTCTGGGCTAAACAAGAAGATGATAACACTGCAACTGCTCTCTCTTTGCTTAATTGGAATTTTTCAGCTTATCAATGGGTTAAAATAGTTTACTCAAAGGATATTGAACTCAAAAAATACAGTGATATTTTAGATACTTGTGAAACGGCTTACCGAAAGTTCTCCTTATATGCAAACACAGTGGCTGGAATCATGAGAGCTGTTTCTCTTCTTATTTTTGTACAGTCTTTTTGGTTTGGTTCTTTCCTTATAAGAAACGGTCAAGGTGAAGGTAGTAAGATTATTGCAGCATTTTACTCATGTCTAAAGCTTTCAATGATGATTTCTTCATTATCAGTTCTTGCTGTCATTTTTCAAAAGGCAAACACGTCCTACAAAAAAGTTGTCAAGTTTTTGCAAACTAAAGAAGATATCGAATTTTTTAACAAGCCACTCCTTATTCCAGAAGCTCCATTTAAAGGTGAATTTACCCTAGATTCTGTCAACTTTAACTACTCTACTAATGATGAGTCAAATGTACTAACTAACGTTTCAATGGTCATACCTTCCGGTAAAACAACTTATATAGTTGGTAAATCTGGTTCTGGTAAATCAACAATTGCGAATCTCCTTCTCAAATTATACAAACCAAACTCAGGCATTGTATCGGTAGACGGTTTTGATCTTGCCCATATTGACACACAATGGCTTCGTAAACACGTCACACTTGTCCAACAGTTTCCGCAACATTTTAACGATACTATTCAACATAATATTCTTATCGGTACACCATATGATGATATTACTAGCGAAGTAGTTGATGCTATTGACTACTTCAATCTCACAACCGTTATTAACGAGTTACCTAATGGTCTTGATACAATTATCGGAAAGGGGGATGACAGTATCACTGCAGAAGATAATGAAAATATTGGAAAGCCTGTCCAACTCAGCGGTGGTCAGGAACAACGATTAAACTTGGTGCGTGCAAAACTGAGAGATTCCGCTGTGTTGATTTTAGATGAAAGTATTTCTGCTCTTGACATTACACAAAGAAAATTGTTTATGGATAAAATTTACAAATGGAGGAAGGGTAAAACTACAATAATTATTACACACGAGTTCAATCAAATTTATGAGGATGATCTTGTTTACTTTATGGAACTAGGTAAAGTTGTTGAATCTGCTCTTAAAAAGGAACTTGTTGACTTAAGTGGTAAATTTGCAAACTTGCAAAGTCATGCTACAGACACCTTGAGGAAAGAAAAAAGGAAATCACTCTTTCTTGATATTGAAGAGCCAGAAGATATTGAAAAAAGCTCCTTAATTGTTGAACGAGATAGTCATTCCTTAACTACGGAAAACAATAAGGAACTCAGTAACATTCGTGCTCCCATCTTTATCGCTTACAAATTGCTTCTTCGGTTCACAGACACGAAATACAAAATACTTTACATCTTAGGTCTTTTTCTTGTTCTTATTAATGCCATTTTAACACCGGTATTTTCTTTCTGTTTTGCCCAACTTATCAATGGTGTTATTCCAAAAGGTGATGGCAATTTAATTGATAATCATGAACAAGTTAAATGGTCAATGATTGCAACTGCATTGGCTTTGGTTACAGGTATTACAACGTTTGCATCATCTTCAGTTCTTCAATTTGTTGCTGAACGTCTTTGCAAGAATTTACAAAATAAAGCACTTGAAAAAATATTGCAGCAGGACATCCAATTCTTTGAAATGCTAAACACAAATGAAATTTCAACTCTATTGATGAACGATATTAGAGATTTCCGTATGATATTTTCAGCAAACCTTTCAAGACTTATTTCAGGTGTAACCATTTCTCTTGTTTGCATTATTTGGACACTCACATTGGGATGGAAATATGCTTTAGTTGGTTTTAGTATGTTCCCGTTATTTGCACTTGGTAGTATTTTTGGTACAGCAATCATGCAGAAGACAGAGTTTGCTTACAAAAGTCGTGTTGTTAAAACTGAAAATATTGCTTACGAAACAAGAACAAACATTAAAACTATAATGTGTTTCAATTTGCAACAATACTTTATTAACAAATTTGACAATTCTCTTAAATTTGTTCTTTCTGCTGGTAGACTAAGATCTATTGCAATGGGAATTACAATCAATATTGTTCTTCTTATCACAAATGTTGCACAAGCAATTATGCTTTATTATGGTTTTAAGCTTGTTGCTAATGGTGAATATACGCTAGTTAATATGATGCAAATAGTGATGATGATATTAATGTCCGTTGGATTTCTTTCGGAACTTATGTCATCGGCACCTGGTCTTTATCGTGGTCTCAGAGTTGCTCTAAAGCTTAACAAGCTTATTTTTGAATTACCAGATGTTGCTGCCAAAGGGTACCTTACACCAAATTTTTCCAACAATCAAACCGGAGAAGCAATTGCTTTTGTTAACACAACTTTCTTGTATCCTACAGGTAAAACTCCTGTCTTTGAAAATTTCAATTTACTTATCAAGGCACATCAAATAACTGCTATTGTAGGTGAATCTGGTTGCGGTAAATCTACACTTCTCTCTCTTATTCTTCGACTCTACTCAGCAAATGGAGTGTTGGTGGACGGCTATGAAATTAATACTATCAAACTTTCTCATTGGCTTTCGTCTGTTGCGGTCGTTACTCAGAATCATTATTTCCTAGACGCTTCCATTCGTGAAAACCTTCTTTACGCAGTTCCATCAAGACATACAATAAGTGACGAACAAATTCTTGAGCTTCTTGAAAAACTTGATCTTGCTTCACTTTCCCTTGACGATGAACTTTCTGTTTCTGGTCACCTTACAGTTTCTGGTGGTCAAGCACAAAGGTTATCCATAGCTAGAGCAATTTTGCGTCGCCCATCGCTTCTTATTCTTGATGAACCTACTTCATCTCTTGATGCAGCTTCCACAACTCTTGTTCTCAAACTAATAAGCGAGTTGAAGGAAGATGGTGTTAACGTCTTGATTATAACTCACCAGGAAAAGATTATGCTATTTGCTGATGAGGTTATCACTTTAGGAAATGGTAGTATACTCAGTATAAAGTAAATCTTCTACATTTTTTTGCTCTATTTTATAGTCTAATTCTTACGTTTATATTTTCTGTCGGACTACTTCATATTTAATAAAAGTTATACATGTGAGTCAATTTATAAATGTAAAACGGCATAAGGAACATCGGCCTCTTCTCCGTCCGCATCTTCAAGACAAACTTCAAGAATTAATGTTTTTTCATGATCGCCAACTGGCTTTTTGGTAACTAACTCAATGATGTCAGTAATTTTCATACCATAACGTCCTTCCATCTTTTTGACGTAAAAGTTGGCAAAAAGTAAAGAAACTCCGTATGACATCATAGTCAACTCTAATCCTTCCTTTTCCTTGAAATAATCAATGATCTCTTGTAAAGTCATGTCTCCGTATAAATCAAATCTGTCCCAAATTTTGTCGTAAGTCTTATCACCGTATTTTCCCTTTGGTGATTCAACAGGTTCAGAAAAACCAAAGAATGGCAATGCTAAATTGACGAAACCGTTCTTATACTTCTCTATGTTGGTCTTACCATCTGCAACTTTATAAAGTTCCAAACATACAAGACCTGTAACAAGTGCAGTGGTAGTTGCAATTGCAGGGATAATTCTACCAGCAATAAACTTTGTTCTAGACTTGTCAACAGTCTCAATAAAGTAGTTCTCTGCACGACAGTTAGATGCAGCATTGATAAATTCAATATGGTGATTGGTGTCATCATCCTTCTCGAATTCAACAGCATTTAACCTGTAACCGGCTAAGGAAGATGGTGATGGAAGACTAGCTGATAGCTTTTCAATGACAGAGTTGTCTGTAACAAGATCGGCGTTTGGGTCTGGGTCAGAGTCATTGACTTGAATCTTCAAATCAGACTTTGGACTCCATTCAGGTATATCAACAGTAGACAAAACCTTGGCGTAATATTCCTTGTCAGCAGTTGGGCCATCACCCTTCAATCCGTAAACATATGCTAGTAAGTTGGCAGCACCAGTGATAAATTCAAAGTGATTAGGATCGTTAATATCAAAGACAAGTGGTTCTGGGGCTCTCTTAGGTGAAGTCCAGAAAGGCTCACCCTTAGAAGTAACAGCATCTTTAGGGAAATTGTAAAGCAATTGTTTGATATCATTAGCAAACTTTTGTTCAAATTGTAATCTTGCCCATTTAATACAGTCTTCAAAAGTATAAGGTTTATCTGTTGTCAAGTACTGGTTGATGGTTTCTAGAATAGACTTAATGTCACCACTCTGCTTCAAAGTAGTTTCAACAAAGTTTGGCTGTGACAAGTAAAGGTTAACATTTTCAGGTGCATCCGCAAAGTAACCTTGGAATAAAGATTTTGCCCATGCAATAGTATGATCAATCTTGTTAGGGAAAGATCTTAATGTACATAATGGAATAGACTTCTCAGGTGGATCCCTAGAAGATGAGTATGATTCAGTGACATTTGGAATAACCACCTGGGTATTTCCCTTAGTACCAAGAGTACCAGATTCAAGCAATGGCTTTTTGAAGAAAACGCATCTTCTATCAACATATGTTCTAGCTTCAACATTGTCCAAAGCATTTGTAACAACGTCAAGATTCGTCCAGAATTCGTTATTAAAGATGTGTTCGGTATCCTCTGCGACTTTGTCAATCCTGGCATCAATTTTACCAGCAAGATCAGGGTTCATTGCAATGACTGCTTTTGCAGCAACCTCAGACTTATTACCACCGACATCTTTAGGTCTGAACAAGAATTGTCTATTCAAATTGGATTTTTCAATAGTATCATTGTCAGTAATGAAGATTTTACCTTCTGGACCAGTTGCAATACCCATCATAGCCCAATTTTTGAGCATTTCGCAACCAATAGCACCAGAACCAACAAGGAATATCTTGAGGTTGGCAAGCTTGCGTTGGAATTCTAAACCGAAAACGGCAATCTGATTATCGTATCGAGAATTGATTGGTTTGCAGGTTTCCTCAGTTCTTTCATATTTTTCAAGTTCAGGTAATGACTCCAAAGAGTCAAAGTAGAGCCATTGCTTTATTGGAACAAACTTGCCGGAACAAGCCTTTAAAACTTCTTGAGCAATCAAACCACCATAAAATGCAACCATTGCTGGCAAATCACCACGTGAACCATACGCGAGTTCCTTGATCAGATCTTCATCAAACTGAGTTTCAGAATCACCTAAGTTAGAAGCAATGGATTTTGTCAATTCAAGAATCTCATTTGCATCTTCTTCGTTGTGTGGTCTTGGTAGAGCTCCTTCGTGTTTGGATTGAAATTCGTGGAGCGCTTGAAATCCGTAATGTAATTGTTGTGGTCTGTCGAACTTTGCATAATCTGGAATAATAAAATCTGGTTTCTTCAATTGCGTCTTCAAATCCTGGAAACATTCTTTGGTTGGTGTTTTGACTTCAGTATATAGTCCTCCCTTAATGTATTCTCCCCAAGATGGATCAAAGTCAACAATTTGAAATGCAAAAGGGCCTAAAACTTTAATTTTGAAAATAGATCCATCATTTAGTTTAGGAATACCTTGAACTTCAGTAAACTTAACATGATCACCGTCCTCTAAACCGTGTCTGTTATCATCAAGCATTGTAACAGTACCATCCTTTTCAATATCTGAAACAATACCTGATTTCAATTCTTCTCCAGTTCTATCATAAATTACAAAATCTTCTCCAAAATCAACGAAAGCTTGAGCAAAAAGACCTCTAACGTCAGCAGTTATAAATCTGATTCCATTTGAATGAGTCAATTCATTCAGTTCAAGTTGCTTAGCTAGTGGTAAATCGGTCGCAACAACGACAGAAAACTGAGAAATAACTTCTGGTGTTAACTCTTCGATAAGATTGATTGGGACATACTGATTTAATTCAGATAACTTTGGTAAAGTAGCTTGCGCTCTGTTTTTGCCAATATCAGTTTCAGAAAGAAAGAATTGAGATGACAAATCTTGTAAGGAAACAGGATTAGGATCGTACAAAGATAATGATTTAACACCAGCTAAGGCAACGTTCTTTGCAATTTCCAAACCAAGACCTTTCAAACCGATAATTAAAACATTTGAGGATGCCATTTTTAACATCGCATCTTTACCTAAAACGTAAAGTTGACGGGAATATAAAGACTCGTCAATTTCTTGAGAGTCTGGTGCTGGGGATGGTGTGTCGACTTGCATTGTGTATTGTGTGTTTGAATGTTAGCAATAGCCTTGTTAGGTGGCAAAAGTAAGCTGTATTGTCTAGAGCTGAAAATCGATTACTAAATCACGAGCGGGCGAGCTAACCTTTTCCTCAAGGTTAAAATGAAATTGATCAATTCCCCTCTTTCATCTTCATTTTTCATTCCACAACCAAACATTATGCTTAGAAGAATAACCGGAGTAAGGAATATTGCCCCTACTTTTGCAAAACGGAACTATGCTGCTCGTACAACCGTTTTACCTAATGGTATGACGGTGGCTACGGAACAAATCCCAAATACTTTGACGGCAACTGTTGGTGTATGGATTGATGCCGGCTCTCGAGCAGATGTTACTGAAAATACATCAGGTACTGCACATTTTCTTGAACATTTAGCTTTTAAAGGTACTGCGAAGAGGACACAAACTGATCTTGAATTGGAAGTGGAAAATGTTGGATCGCATTTGAATGCTTACACAAGTAGAGAAAACACTGTTTATTATGCCAAAACTCTGAGAGAAGATATTGATCGTAGTGTTGATATTCTATCAGATATTTTAACCCGTAGTAAACTGGAAAAGAGTGCTATTGAAAGAGAAAGGCCTGTGATTATACGGGAATCAGAGGAAGTTGATAAAATGTATGATGAAGTTGTTTTCGATAGATTACATGAAGTTGTTTACAAAGGACAACCATTAGGCAGAACGATTTTAGGACCTATTGAGTGTATAAAGACTATAACTCAAGCTGATTTGAAAAATTATATTACTACAAACTATAAAGGTGATAGAATGGTGCTCGTTGGAGCAGGTAACGTTGATCATGATGAACTTGTCAGTCTAGCTATCAAATATTTTGGACACGTTCCACCAAGTGATAAACCATTACCTTTGGGAACTCCTCGTACTGGTGTACCAGTTTTCCATGCCGGTGATGTTCATGTTGAATTCTCAGACATGCCTACCTTACATGGTGCAATCTCATTTCCAGGTGAATCATGGTCTAGTAAAGACTATTTTACTGCGTTGACTGCACAAGCAGTTGTTGGTAACTGGGACAGAGCATCAGGAGCCGGTGGTGCCACTCCGCTTGCACGTTCTGTGGCCAACAATGGTTTGGCTAACAGTTACATGAGTTTCTCTACTAGTTATAGTGATAGTGGTCTGTGGGGTGTTTATTTTGTTCAAGAAAGAGGACAATATTTAAGAGCATTGGCTGAATCGTTTACAGCAGAATGGAGACGTGTTGCAAGGGGTGAGTTCCGTGAAGGTGAGATTGAGGCCGCAAAGTCACAACTAAGAGGTGCTCTTTTGCTAGCCCTTGATGGCACTACTGCAGTGGCAGAAGATATTGGTCGTCAACTTGTTACTACGGGGATGCGTTTGGGAGCAGATGAACTTAGAGCACGTATTGAGGCGGTAGATGCAGAAAAGGTTGGTGAATGGGCTCAGAAACATTTGTTAGATGATAAGATTGCAGTGGCTACTGTTGGAGCTAAAGCTGGAACCGATATCACTTCAAGTGAACTTGTTTCTCTCATGAGAAAGTAATTAATAAGTTATCATTTGACGATTTGGTGCTGTTTTGTTTGGTTTACTTTTGTTTTATTCTTGTATATATAAATGTTTATTTAACATCTATAAGATTCGTTTTCTGCTGGTTAGCCTAAGATTGCATTAGTTGCAGTATCTCTTAAGTATTTCGTTAGGGCAATTTCAAATAGCTGACATAAGCAAATTGATTTTTCTCGAGATGCGACTTCCAAAAAAGAACAACAGATCTCGCCAAGTAGTTCCCGAAAGCCATCTCCTCTACAAGGAAGTGTCTGTTTCTTTACCTCTGTAACTATCAAACCAGATCCACACCATAACTAGCAATGTCAATGACTGCAGATCCTACTCTTCCTCAAATGGTCCCTCCTCCTGCTGCAGGACAAACCGGATTCCCAGGTTACTTAACTGACCAAGAAAAAGCGGCACTTGAACAACTTAGAGTTCTCGTAGAAGCTAAAGGTTACACTGACAGAACCGATGCTTCTACTCTTTTAAGATTCCTTAGAGCAAGAAAATTTGATATCATGAAGGCCTTGGAAATGTATGAAGCATGTGAGAAATGGAGAGAAGAATTTGGAACAAACACCATTTTAAAAGATTTCCATTACACTGAAAAGCCAGTTGTTGCTAAATACTATCCACAATACTATCATAAAACTGACAAAGATGGTAGACCTATTTATTTTGAGGAATTGGGTAAAGTTAATATTCCAGAAATGTATAAAATTACTACTCAAGAAAGAATGTTGAAGAACTTGGTTTGGGAATACGAAGCTTTCACTACATACAGACTACCAGCATGTTCCCGCAAAACAGGATTCCTCATTGAAACCTCTTGTACTATTCTTGATTTGAAGGGCATTTCCATTTCGGCTGCTTCCCAAGTTTTATCATATGTTAGAGAAGCTTCCTACATTGGACAAAACTATTATCCTGAAAGAATGGGTAAATTCTATCTTATTAATGCACCATTTGGATTCTCTACTGCATTCCGTTTATTCAAACCTTTCCTTGACCCAGTTACTGTTTCCAAGATTTTCATTCTTGGTAGTTCTTACAAGAAGGAACTTCTTGCCCAAATTC
Source organism: Pichia norvegensis (assembly GCA_030570285.1). Lineage (NCBI taxonomy): Eukaryota > Fungi > Ascomycota > Pichiomycetes > Pichiales > Pichiaceae > Pichia > Pichia norvegensis. The sequence continues at coordinate 74,770 of JAJLVM010000009.1, forward strand.
CAGCAGAAAACTTGCCAACCAAATTTGGTGGTACCTCCGAAGTGCCTGAAGAAGAAGGTGGATTATACTTATCTGATATTGGTCCTTGGAGAGATCCTAGATATATCGGCCCAGAGGGTGAAGCTCCAAAGCTTGACTTTAGCAATGTAAACAAATAATTTATCATACGGTAAATATCTCATCCCAAACATATATAAAAATATCTTTTCTTGCAATAACCAGTTTTAAATAAGCTGATTTGCCATTTATATTCGTTATTTATAAGATTTAGCAAGTTTTCTAATCCTACTCACAATTTCACGGCATTCCCTCTCGTTGACAGCCTCAAGATAATACTTCTTGACAACTCCTTCAGAATTCTTTTTTATAACAATTTTAAAATAAGTAGGAACTTTAGAGTTCATGCTGACTTTCAAAACTTGGGATATATGAAAGTTGTAACTTTTGCTTTCGTACCATGACCCCTTATACTCATTGAAAGGTAATAAATAAATTTGATATCCATCAATTGTCAATGTTTTAGGTAATTTTGTTTTAAAAGACATATGTTGTCTTCTCCAAACAGTCCATGAATAGTACCCTTGTTCATCACCTTCATGATCACCATTAAATAATTCTTTCTTCGTATCTGCATACTTATCAGCAGTATTATGTAAAATTGTTTGAATAGTATTCCTTGTTTTCTTTAAATTTAACCTGCTATCCATCTTCCTCTGAGTTTGTAAAGAAGGCGTTATACCTGTAGTTGGAACAGGTTTCCTCTTTTTGGAAAGTCCTTTCTTAATGGTACTTTGCGTTTTCAGTTGATTTTCTTTTGGGGTTTTCTGAGCGGTCGATAATGTTTGTGCTTTCATTCTTCTAGTCAAGTCACTTTCTAAACTTGCCGGAGATCCTGCCACCGGTGTACTGCTTAGTTCGCCAGTAACTACATCCATCACTCCTCCACTTGTGTTCATATAGCTATTGTTTTCATCCGCTTTTAGAGTACCTGTCTCCTCAAGTTGAGCAATAGGAGATGGCGTAACTTTTTCATTTTGAGCTATTTCTGCTTCGGAGCATTCAACAAGTACAAACTCATCAGCTCCTCCGTAACTTTTAATTTCTCTCGTTCTATCCAAAACACCAAAGTCATCTTCGATTTCACCATCATCCCCTAAATAGCATTTCCAAGCATTAATGCTCTTTACAGAACTATCATCTACCTTCCACAAAATATATCCAATTAACTCAGCAATTGTTGCGCTTGTATTTATTTGGCAGTCAATCCTCTTTTCTAAAGATGGAATGGTTACTGTAACAGATTTTAGTGTATCATCGCTGCTTTGTTTCTCGCCAACATACTTGTAATAATCCAAAGAAATTTTCTTAGTACTAATTAAAGAAGAAAGCTTGGATGATTTAGGTACCGTATTAACATTCTGTTTCGCAAAAAGTTCCTTTAACATCTCCTCCTTCTTTTCTCTTTCTTTTTCCTTCTCCTTTTCTTTCTCTGCTGTTATACTGGTCGCAGTTGGCGCCTGTACAGAAGAACTCTTCCTCCGTCTGCTGGGTACAAACGATATTTCTTTAATGTCTTGCACTTCCTTTTCTTGTTTGTCTCCAATATCTGTTGGCTTTCGGACGTCGAAATCGTCGTAGCTCTCTGTGACGCTCTCGCTGTCAGTGATGAAATTATCTGAATCTAAGTCGTCGCCAGAATAAAAGTCATCAAATTCATCATCTATCAACGAATCATCCACGGCGCTGTTTCCGCTGCTTGAAAGATCATTTTCATCAATTAAATCATCGTCAACATTTTCTTGCTCTTCTCCTTCTTCTTCTTCTTCTGCCTCTTCTTCTTCTTCTTCTTCTTCTTCTTCTTCTTCTTCTTCCTCCTCCTCCTCCTCTTCTTCTTCTTCACCTTCATCATCTTTTCCTTTATCTTGCATGCCTTTTGTCTCAACTTGATCACCTTTAAAATATTCAATATCACTGTCGGTCATATAATAATCGCTTACCAAGGAACCATTATCGGCATCTTTATCATTCACTTTTTCTTGATGGGATTTACTTCTGCCTTCTATGTTTTTCTCTATCAGTGTACTATTTATTGTAATGGAGTCTAAAGTCGCAACACTGCGTGCATCTGTTTCAACATTTTTCTGCTCTTGTTGCTGGCTCCATTCCTTGTCTTTTCTTAACATCATTCTATCGTAGTCAGGTTCATATTTTAAAGGTGGTGTCTTCCCAAATATTGTCGGTTCGTGATCCATACTTCGCAAAATTGCACAGCATGTCTGCTCAAGTATATTAACAAGGCGGTTGTTCTCTAACTCCATCACTTGTTTGAAATCAGCCTCCGTGGCATTCAAGGAATTAAAAGCGTTAAGTCCTCGTTTATCATCGATATCGTCAATATCGCCAAAGCTTTCACTATTCAAGCTAAAGCCTTTATCGTCATGATCGCTTTTATCCGAACATACTTCATCAATGTTATAATGCGATCGCCTCAAACTATTTGAGTACCCGCTACTTCTGTCGTCTAATGTAACACTATCACGTTCATTATCGGCATCTTCTTTCATCCTTCGGCTTGCAAATTGTACAGATATCAACGGTGTATCAGCACTTAACGAACTATTTGAAATTCCGCCTGATGTTCTTGAAACAGATCGTGAACGCGCAGCCGATGGTTGTACAGATACTCTATTTTGTGGCCATATCAAAAGATTGTTTGGAGTGGGCGGTGACGGGGATTGTGATGATGTGCTCAACAAAGAAGTAATAGATGTTTCTGACGTTCGATTAGTAATACTATGTAGTTGCGGGCTGGCCTGCATGGTTTAATTGTGGGTATGTTGTAAATTATGATAGAACGTATAATTAGGGTTCATGATCGTGTTCCTGAAAGACAAAATCATGATTTTTACTTTCATGCTTACGTAATAACTTATTTTACCTGGCTTCATACTTTTTGTTATACATCAAAGTATGATGTACTTTCTCCATTGATGAGTATTTTAAAGTTTAAAATAAACCATTGAAACTATAAAAAAATAAAGCTTATAGAAGTTAAATATTTAAAAGTTATACTAGGCATCGGTTCGATCAGTTTTTACTTATCGGAACACTTAAGCAATTGTACAGGTACAACTGTTGTATTGCCATTTGAACCATTGGACCCAATCGACATCATAGTTGTAGTCAACATTATCGTTGTTTTCTTGTTCAGAGTGTTGGATTTTGCCGTTCATTGTAATGAGTGTTAGTTTGTTTGCTTGTTGTGAAGTAAGTGGAATAAAGCAAAAATTCAGCTATGAAAAGAGGAAATAGAATGTGTTCTTATAGGCATTTTTTAACAAGTTAATGAATAAGTATGCGTTGTGGGACAAAAGTTGATGTGATCGGAAAATAGCCATTGAAAAGTCCCAAAAGGGAAATTAAGGGTAAGGGGAAAACATGAGAATGGAACATTTTCGAGGGTAAAGAGACAGATTGCAAATGAAACCACTGACTAGAACGAAAACAATAGATGAAACAGAGCTACATGTTGGATGCTTGGAAAATGGTAATTAATTTTCCAAATTGAGACTAGATGAGTTAGGGTTCCGGAATCGGTGAGCAGGTTCGTCTCTCAATTAGACAAAAATGACAATAATTTTTGTCATGAATCGGCTATCAATGTTAAAGAACCATTTAAAATGTTTTATTTTACAGTTTTGTTTTTAGTAACATGGAATTAATGCAAAAGATAATTAATGGCAAATTTTACAAAATAGTTAAAGTATACCAGAGATTAAATATTTAATTTTGTCTTTTACATTTAAGTTCGTATTGGGAGCTGACAATCTAGATTGTTTTGATGTTAAATAAGTAATTATAGAGTAACGATCGGAATAAAAATATAAAAAGTTGGGAAAGTATCTGCTTCTGTTAATCCTATATAATTTAAGGATTAAGCAATAGTACAAGTACAACTGTTGTATTGCCATTTGAACCATTGGACCCAGTCGACATCGTAGTTGTAGTCGACGTTATCGTTGTTTTCTTGTTCAGAGTGTTGGATTTTGCCGTTCATTGTAATGAGTGTTGGTTTCTTTGTTTGTTTGTTAAGTGGAACACTAAAACAAAACGTTAAAGATCAAGTGAACAAGAGGCGAACATGTTGACTTAAATACAATTCATTTGTGATATCTTTAATTTTTAATGGAATTCAAATTTGATATGAAGAGAGCCATTGAAAGATCCCAAAAGGGAAATATTATTATCTCAAAAACTTAACAATAGCACTTTTCGAGGGTTCTGCCATGCATGCTATAGTGAAACCACAGAATTTGGATCAACAATAGATGAAACAACGATTTAATTAACTAAATTAGGTTTAAATTAGATATACAGATAATTTACATAAAATGATTGGTCGAAAATGACTATCTACGGAAAATACTTTTAATAAAGGATCGTTTACGGCCTCCTTGCTCGGTCGAATCGTCGGAATAAATAACTTCCTTTAACGATGTAAGACTTTTTTTCTCAATAATACTCCTCCTGTTTTGTGATTTTGCAGACTCTTGCTTGACTTTTTCAAAAAATGCAAGATTTTCATTGACCAACTCGTGGGTAAGTTGATCACCATGCATGACTGATGTATCAAATACAACGTGATAATTATTTCCTTGTGGTTTAATTTTGAATCCTCTAATAGTGGCATCAAGAAAATTGTCTGTTTCATCACCATAATCAGACAATACCTGTGCCTTTTCTAAACTTGTTTCAATTTTACGGACCTCTTTAACAAGCACTCTAGCTTGTTTCT